>JAHNEJ010002124.1:205000-246208 GCA_022559845.1 Amorphophallus konjac | reverse complement strand
GATTCGTACTTATGATCATCATTTCAGGTTTTTTTTTAATTGTAAGATGTTAATATTAATATACATACATACCCCTGTTCATGTTGCTGATAGTACTTATGTATATGACGCCAACTATATGTAATCAATCAAGGGAAACGATGAGAATATCAATTAGAGGGTGGTGGTGGGGCCGCGGGAGACCTCCCCGTCTCCTGGCCGTTCGTTATCTTCAACATCATCTTCCCCCCTTCATCCAAATGACGTTTCCGCGCTCGGCTGCTTCAATTCTTACCTGTGGTGACATGGATTAATAAAAGAATCTTTTTAATGACTAATGAAAGAATAGTCTGCATTTGACCGATCGAGATGATAATATATATTATATATATATATATATATATATATATATATGACCATGACGAGGGAGGCGTCTTGCGTGCTTGATACGGCATGCATTGCGCCATAGTCTTCCTGTTCCATTATTTTGATTTCCTTTTAATTATTATTTTCTTTTGGAATAAAGTAAGTGGGCCACCGAAAGGCCACCTATCTATCTATCTATCTATCTATATATTGAGATCGCGCCGGGAGGCTCCATGGCGGAAGCATCCATCTCCTTCTTGTGCGTGCACAAACGGACATGGCGACCTTGATCATCTGCCGGTGTATCCTCCTCCTCCTCTGCTTCTTCTTTCTCGTCACTGCAACGGTCGTCCGCCCCGCCATGCCAGCTTCTTATTATTATACTCCGGAGGAGGACGTCCAGCACCAGGCCCTGACCGCCTTCAGGGACTCCATCACAGAAGACCCACTGGGGGCCCTGGCTGGGACGGCCGCAGCTCACCACTGCAAGCTGGCCGGGCGTCTCCTGCGACCCCTCCAACACCTCCGTTCTCCATCTCCCTCCCTGGGAAGAAGCTCGGCGGCACCATCTCACCCTTCCTGGGCAACATCTCCACGTTCAGTCCTCGAGCTGAGCTACAATTCCTTCTATGGCACCCTACCGTCCCGACTCGGGCTCTGTTCGGAGCTCGATTCTCTGTGTATCAGAACCTCCTCTCCGGCGAGATCCCTAAGGACCTGGGATCTGAAGAAGCTGGGAGCTTGATCTTGGGGAGGAACTTTTCAATGGAAGCATCCCCCAGCATATGCAACTGCACGTCTCTGTTCGACTGCATTTCGCCACCAGCAACCTCACTGGTACGATCCCATCAGATATAGGCAATGTGGCTAATCTTCAGCTATTTGCAGCCTTCGACAACAATCTGGTTGGATCCTTACCAGCATCGTTATGGAGGTTGACACGCATGCAAATTTTGGATTTGTCCAACAACCAGTTGTCTGGAACCTTATCTCCCAAGGTTGGAAACTTCTCAGAGTTATCTGCCCTCCACCTCTTGAGAACCAGTTCTATGGACCCATCCCACCGGAACTGGGGCGTTGCAGAAACCTCACTAGATTGGGCCTGTCTTTCAACAACCTGACAGGTAGACTTCCTCCAGAGTTGGTGGGGTCACTATACAACTTAGAGGTGCTGAATGTCGGCAGCAATGCCCTCCATGGGCCCCTCCCTTCCAGTTTAGCCAACTGCACCCGTCTCACTCGTGTATCATTCGCCTCAACCGGTTTACAGGGAAGATCCCTCTGGGCTTGGGAAGGCTGCAGAACTTGCAATACTTCACTGTTCACCAAAATCAGATGTCTGGGGGAATACCTAGCAGTCTATTCAATTGCACGAAGCTTGACTATTTGAGCTTGTCAAGAAACAATTTCGGTGGGATTCTGAAGCCCGAAATCGGAAAGCTAGCCAATTGAAGTACTTGCTTCTAACAACAAATGCATTCTCAGGGTCAATTCGCGGGAAATCAACAACTTGACAGTGCTGAAGGCTTGACAATGGGGGAAAACAAATTTTCCGGCCAAATCCCCCCGGAAATATCAAAGCTCTCACTCCTCCAATGGCTTTCCCTTCGAGTGAACTCTCTAGAGGGTGTGATCCCCGAACAACTTTTTGAATTGGAGCAGCTCAGCATTCTGGAATTGCAACAGAATAAGCTCACTGGATCCATACCAGACACAATATCAAAACTCCGAAGCATTCCCGCCTGTACCTCCATGGAAACCAACTCAGTGGTCTTATTCCCACAGGCTTCAGAGATCTTAAAAATTTGCTTTTAGTTGATCTTTCTCACAATCAGCTGGTTGGGACAATACCTGGTCCAGTGATCACGAGCATGAAAAGTTTGCAGTTGTATCTCAACCTATCAAACAATTTGCTCGAAGGTTCTCTCCCCACTGAGATTGGTGGGCTAGAAATGGTGCAGGAGATTGATATTTCTCACAACAATCTCTCTGGAAGCATTCCACAATCACTTGGAGGGTGTAAGAACCTTCGTTCCCTTGACCTTTCGGCAAATAAATTGTCGGGCCAACTTCCTGCTAAGATATTTCCTCCTTTTAGTGTACTCACTAGCTTGAATCTTTCCAGCAATAAATTGGTAGGGGAGATTCCAGTAGGTATAACTGAGATGAAACAACTTACATCTCTCGATCTTTCTCAAAATGGGTTTGAAGGAGCAATCCCAAGAGTTTGGAGAACCTCACCAGATTAACATACCTCAACCTCTCTTTCAACCGACTCCAGGGACCTATCCCAGAAGGTGGGATTTTTAAGAACTTGAAACCTTCAAGTCTGGATGGAAACCTTGCACTATGTGGAGCCAAAATTCATGCTCCCCTGCTACAACAAAAGGCACCATAATTATTCAAAGAAGGCCCTCTTGGCGATTGTGTTGCCATCCTCACTAGGTCTACTCTTGCTCTTGCTACTTGCTTTTATTGTCAAGAAAAGGTGTCAAGCAAGGAGATGTCCAGAAGATAATATCCAGGATTTAGAAGAACAACTAAGATCAGCACAAGGTTTGACGAGATTTACAGAGGAAGATTTGCATATTGCTACTGAGTTCTTCAAGGAAGAGAATGTGATTGGAAGTAGTAGCCTAAGCATTGTTTACAGAGGAAGGCTTCGGGATGGTGGGAGGCTTGTTGCTGTGAAGAAGCTGAACCTACAGCAATTCCCATCAAAGTCTGATAAATGCTTCTTCACAGAGTTGAAGACCCTAGGATACCTAAAGCATAGAAACCTGGTTAAAGTGGTGGGTTATGCCTGGGTGTCTGGCAAATTAAAAGCCCTTGTACTTGAATTCATGGAGAATGGAAGCCTAGAAAATGTAATACATGACACAAGGTTGGATAGGTCGAGATGGAAGGAGGTCCCTGAAAGGCTAAGGGTATGCATATCGATTGCTAATGGCCTGGTTTACCTGCACTATGGTTATGACTTCCCTGTTGTCCACTGTGACCTGAAGCCAGCCAATATCCTCCTAGATCAAGAATGGAGGCTCATATCAGTGACTTTGGAACAGCTCGGATGCTTGGCATCCATTTGCAAAATAGTGGGGGGAGCTTGTCCACTTCCTCTGCACTACTGGGAACCATAGGCTACTTGGCACCAGGTAACAAATCTTAATTTGTTTCTTCTCTGTGGCCCTTTTAATGGCATTATTTTGAATTCCTTCCATATGTCTAAAAATGGCTCACATTATCACTTAACATCTGAGTGTGGCCTAATGTGTTTCTTCTCAGAGCTAGCATATATGAGAAACGTGACACCGAAGGTGGACACATTCAGCTTCGGCATCGTCTCATGGAGTTCCTCACCCGAAGGAGGCCAACGTCAGTGGAAGGAATGGATGACCATCCCTGGCACTACCAGAGTTAGTGGCGGAGGCACTTAGTGGTGGAGTTGACAAGGTCCTACCTGTGCTCGACCCAGATATGGAGCTGACAAGTTCCGGGGACGTGCAGATGGCTGTGACGCTCCTGGAGCTAGCCGTATCATGCACGCAGGCAGAAGCTGATGCCAGGCCAAACATGAATGACGTCCTCTCCTCCCTGTTGAAACTGAGAGAAGGGTGGTAATGATCAATAGCACCACATGCAACAATTGAGTTTTAACTACGGTGGCAGTTCGTATGATCTTTGCAGCATATACTAGATAAACAGGCCTATGCTAGTAATTTCATGTTCCTTTATTCAATCCCAAAACTTAATTTGAATTAGAGTTTGCAGTGTCAAAACTAGAGTCTATAGATTTATGCACAATTCATGAAATATGAAATAGGCTCTTACTTTTGCTATGCCATGTTTAACTGTTGTCGGTGTGGCCAAGCTTGCCAGTGTTTGAATAGCACTAGGTGGTATAGAAACCCCCTTAGTAAACTCCATCTTGCTAAATTACATGTGCCTCATCCAAGTAGATGATGATTAATACTGTCATGCGGGCCTCCATAGTTATTGATCTCATAAAGCTTCTACATGCCAGCGTTAGAAGTAATCTGTCAGCAATCTCAGAGGCACAAAAGCAATCTGGTAGTTGTACCTGACTTTGTTTCTGGCCGGTGAGCAGATAACCAACAAGACTTCAGATTGGGAGTGTTAACAAGGAATGGGTCTCTTGTTTGTGTAATCTGGACAATAGTAATTCACTTTTTTGCCTTTCTTGGGGAGGATATAATCTATATGCGGTTGGTTTTTGTATCGGGGAGTTTTTGTTCTTCATCCATCCTTACTTGTAAATCCTGTTTTATCTATTTATGCAAATAGTCGTATTATCCACTTACAGAAAAAAACAGCACCTTCCTTTTTAGGGATTAACAGAGTGTGTAAAACTAAGTTCCTTTTCACCAAAGATTATCTTCAACTTCCCTGATCACAGCAATTAGGTCATCGTTAGTCACCTATTGAAATTCTGGTAAAAAGTCGTACCAAAGACATTAGGCCCTCGCGACCTGTTCACCTCTGTCCCGAAAACTGCATCCTTGATTTCCTTTCTGAAATGGACAAATTCGTATCAGAATCTAGCCATGCACTAAGTCTTGGCAGTGTTCCTTCTAAAGATTTGGGGTTTCATCTCTACTAACACCTTTTGAATTTCTTCAGTCTCTACTGTGTTGCACATCTTGATCTGATAGATGTTCAGGCTCCTTTTTATCTGGCATTAGCCACAGTATGGTAAAGCAAATGTATTCTTGTCACCTTCTTTCAATACTTTTCTGTAGCTCTTTGTTTTTATCCAATCTCATATCTGTCCACCCATTCTTGATGTTATCCTTGGATGTTCAGAAGTTCATTCTTCATTCAGCTATCCGGTCCTCTTGTTCCTCTCTCAGCTCCAGCTCCTTTTTCTACAAAAGGATCTTTTTGCTCAAGAAGAGCATGGGTGGCGGTAGCATTGCTCTTATTGGTGCAACAAAATAAGGCCTCATGGGCTTGGCAGGTGCAGGAAGGAGGGTGGGGGGTGGCTATTGTCAATTTGAATTTTTTCATGTTTTTCACATATTCCGTAAATTACTTAATCGTTTAAGAAGAGCTATCATGTGAGAATATTCTTAAAATATCCAAGGTGTTGGATGGAAGCTACTCAGATGACAAATTTGAAATCATTCAAGGAATGCATGTGACATATAACTGCTAAGTTTCTTTTGGAAGAAGAAAGACATACCTAACTAAGAGTAACTAATATGAAAATTTGAAAATAAGAGGAGGTACATAAAAACTATCAATTTTAACATCTATGATATTTTTTGGGATGTAGAATAATCAATCACAGGATTTTTAATATAAATTACTGGATCGATAACTTGCTATTAGTGCCATTATGAATACACATAATGCCATATACATGAATAGTTCTGAAATAATAATTAATTGATCAAGTGCTATCACAAGTGTTTTTTGTACAACTAATAACACTTATTTATAACATGGTTCTCTCTATGATTTTTGTGTAGTCATACAATAAATAAATATATGCACGGCACAAAAGTCATTTGTTTTTCACATTGGAGGATATCGATTCTTGAAACTGACAAAAGTCAAGTTGTGCCCCTGTATAACTTTTATGGCAGGCTTTTAGTTGGTGGACTGGTTTTCCTGTGGGTGATTACTCCTCCATACGCCTCATTATGCAGCCCAGAAACAAAAGTTCTTTGCTTTTGATGTCAAGTGCTTTCATCTTCTTTAGCTATGGCCAAGTCTTATGAGGTCACTGTATTGATATTGAATACTTTTGGTCTGCAGTTGGTCAGACACATGCAAAGTCAGGATGGAGATATAGGAGGAGATGTCCTACAACACTAAAGAAAATATTCAGATGTTGAACCGGGTTATCTCTGACAGATGACACACTTCTGATTTTTATATTTAATAATATATCCTTCTGCCTACACCAATATGATTGGTCACCAAAGTTAGTTCGGTCCTATTTGTGCATGCCTCTGTTATTATGAATGTTAATTTCATTGGTTGCCTGTTAATCTAGATTATGCTGTTTTGCAAGGACACGTTATCTCTATTGTGAAACTTTTAGCTTTAATATGCCTATAGTTTCACTGATCTTAATGGTTTTGGTTCCCTCGTTCATCATATGGCTGAAACAAAACAAGAAAATATTGCCTTTAAATATTTTCCTTTTTAGTTGTGATCTTCTATACAGGATTTTGAGTTTTTTGTCAGTAGTCAATGATTTTGGTTCCCATGTTCATCATATGGCTGAAGCAAAGCAAGATGTTTTACCTTTAGATATTTCCTTTTTTAGTTGCAATGTTCCATATGTGTCATCACTTTTTGTCAGCTTTGTACTGTTGTGTTTGGGTTGCTTACCATTTTTCTTTCTTTTGCTATCTTAGACTATTGAGGCTTTGTCAGCTCTTCCTTCTCCAGAGCTTGCTACTAGGTTATACTTGCAATGTGCAGAGGAATTTTGCGGCCTATGTTCGGTCACTGTTGAGGCTGTTCTCACCAACTGTTTGTTCACATTAGTTTTCTTCTGTGCAAGAACAATTTTTACAGTGAAAGAATTGCCTTATCCTGTCAGGCTGCAAATGATTGTGATATAGAACCAGTTGCATACGGGTTTTTACTCAAGCATTTATCTTATATGATGAAGTTGCAGAAGTCATGGGATTTTTGGAACAATCTCTTGGACTCATTATTTATTGCAAACAGGGTGCGTCTCGAACATAAAATTTGAATCACGAATTGGTTCCCTTTTTTCTATTATGTTCCGGTGTTCTTCCCCCCCCCCCTTCTGAAGTTGAAATTTTGCATCTTCAGGACTCGAAGGCACATGTTACTGCAATACACTTGATACTTGGAACTCTCCAGAGAATGAATATTTTTGGTGCTGAAATAGGGACACATTGATCCACAAGGCCACAAAGGAAACACTGTTTCCATCTATCATAAAGCTTTCTGCTTGTCTGACAAGATGCTAAAATTATCCTTTATTCTTTTTTAATGGTATTCTTCAAAGCTTTTGAGGAAACTTGACCGACGAAGAGCAGTCTATGCATGCTCACATCTTTTCTGGGTTGATGATCAAGATGGCATAAAAGATGGGGAAAGGTTTGAATTTTGGACTTAATATTCCGTTATTTGTTTTTTTTTGTTGTTAATATGTTCATGATGTTTTTGATGTTTCTGTGCATGAAACTCTGCTGGACACAGTTGTACTGAACTTTGATGCAAAAATGGCAAGCAAAAGATATTATCAGTCGGATGAGTTAGAATATCCTTTTCAACTATTATAGCTAAAAATCTGATTTGTTAGGATATTTAGATGTGATAAATTGAAAAAGTGGGTCCATTTTATCATACATGGTTAAAAAAGAAATAAAAAATAAAGATTTTAATCTTCATTCCCTCTTTTTTCATGCCTATTCTATTATTCAGTGAAGTTGGCAAGTTGATCCTCTCGAACACTAAGGACTCTCTTTCTGTCTACCATCCACATTTCTCCATTGTCCGTTCTAGCAATCAGCATTTTATGTAACTTGCATTGGTATACCCACATTTGCTACATGACGTGATAGTCTTATCTAACCAATCCTTATCAATCCAAAAGGAAATCACTGGCCTCATGCATAACAAGCATGCCTCCTGTAATGACCTAAAGCTCAGGATATCGATATATCGATAATATCGATATACCGATACCAAGAACTGGGAACGCCACCCAAGAGGCTGATGAGGTCCCGTAAGGGTTGGAGGAGTTTGTCGAGGGGATGCATAACGAATTGGAATTATAACGCGCAGTATTAATTATAGCAACAAAAATTAATATTAATGCGGAAGCAATTTAAAATATCAGAGTGGTAAAATATATACACTAGTCTAGATTTACAAGTAAATAATTCCACAACTAAAAAGAAAAGTCCAATGTACAACTACACGGGACATACCTCGGCAAAAAGTACACAAAGAGGACGAACCGACTACTGCTGGCAGCTAGACTCGGTCTCCAAAAGCACGTGAAGTACCAGCGGGCGGCTGAGACGGCTCACCTGAAAGAGGAAAGAGTGAGTCACAGTCAGACTCAGTAGGGGTCACGCGGATCCCTACCTCACGCTAAACAGGCAAGCATGCGAATATAAAAACAATTAGAGCATGCATTTAGACAATAAACAGGCAATGGCAGCTGGAAACCTATCTAAACAGCTAACTACATGCCAATTAAATCTCGATATTAGCGTCAGAAACTAAATCTACCAATAAAGTAAATCTCAGCACTTCCAAGTGACAGGAGAAGACAGACACCACCAGAAGGTAGAAACCAGATGCGTCTACTGACAACTTACACTGCGTCTCAAGCATCTCCGCAAGTCCGCGACAAGCGAGACGCATAACAGTACCAGAACCAAGTAACTAGTCAGAGCGACACTCGTCAATGTCAATCCAGACCACGTGTGCACACACTGGCTCGCGCCTGAGCCAAGTCCTCTAGCTAGTCCCCCCCCCCCCCCTAGGACACTACGGTAACAATCGGGAGCCCACGGAACTAGCTTAGAAACTGTCAACCGGGAAACCCTACCACCTCTCCCAGGTGGGTCGGCAGCGTCGTAGGGCTACGACCAGTGGCTCTATCACAAGGAAAGAGAAAGCTACTCTATTGTGATTTAAAAGAATGCCACAGTTTCCAAAATACATTAAACGTAGAGTATATGCTGTAATTAAACACATAATTACATAAATAAAATGCATTTAGAAATCTGTAGGGATGGGCGGTCTAGCCATGGCCGCTCATCGATACGCGGTCTCCCATTGGGCCGCTCCAAAGGGAATTAAACGGTCGCTATATGAGCCGCTCAAGGGACTAGGCGGTCCCTTCATGGCCGCTCAAGTCACGAATACGCAGAAATGAAATAAAGCTAAATAAAAATATGTTAGAAAATCAATACGCGGTCGAACGACTGACCGCTCAATGGGTTAGGGCGGATGGGTCAAAGGCCGCTCCACAAACCGCCATAGATGGTCAACGCTAAAGGACGGTCAGGGACTGGGCCGCTCAACGGGGATACGCGGTCACTTGATGGCCGCTTACACTATAAGCGGTCTAGGGTTGACCGCTGGAGCAACGGCCATGGAGGCGCTCCTGAAGAGGACGGTCAAGGCTAAGCCGCCTAGGTCTGTGGGCGGTCAGGGTTGTGCCGCTTAAAGGGGTTAAACGGTCAAGATTAGACCGCACAATATGGGACGGTCGGAAAATAGCCGCCATATCGGCGTGACGGTGAGTCGGATTCGGCTTCGGCCGAAACATCGCCCGAAGGGCTCGAAACAAAAAGAAAATCAAAACAAAACAACCTGCCAAGCCCATTCAACATTTTTACAGCTAAACATGCTATTAAAACGTAAAACAAGGCCTAAAACATTAATTTCACGAAATTGAACTAAAATAGGTTAACATGGGATTTTACACGAAAAATGGGGAAAACGGTGATGCATGGGCGTGCATGTGATGCCAAAGTGATCCTAGTGAGGTGAGGAGTCCATCCCCCTACCTCGATCGCGGAGAAAACGTCGTTCCGGGCGCGCACGGGCCAAAGGTCGTCGCGGTTACTCTCGTCCAATCCCGTCTCCTCGCTCCATGAACCACGGAAAGAAGGGCGCCAACGCGATCCTTGCGTCACGACCTCTCCAACGGTACCCGCCACACCTCCGTCTGACGTCGTCTCGGCCTGATCCGAGAGAGAGGGAGAGAGCGTGCGTGAGGGAGAGAGAGAGCGTAGGAAAGAGAGAGAAAGAGATGGGGAGAGAGAGGCGACGGCGTGCGTTTTAACTTTTTTGTTTATATAATTTTTTGAAAATTTAACTCTAATTACATTTTAACCCTAAAAGAACCAAAATTGTTAATATGCCCTATAATTTTTTATTAAATCTTTAACTAATTCGATTAAATGCCAAACAATAGCTTAAAAATCCATAAAAATTACCTAAATTCACGGAATAACATCTAGATCCGAACCACTAAAAATCCGGTAGGACACGGGTCTTACAGTCCCTCCCTCCTAAAAAGAAATTTCGTCCTCGAAATTTAAACGGAAGGAAAAGGAGGAAACTGAAAGAGAAAATCATACCTTGAAAATAAAAAGCTCGTTTCCCCCGTGGCTGAAAATAAACTTGCTTGGATCGGCAATCAACCACGGCACCATACTTCTCTAACCAGTCCATGCCCAGAATAGCATCATAATCGGCCAACTACAGTGCGTATAACCTGGCTGGCAACTGCCGATCACTGATGACGATAGGGGAATCTTCCAGGCATAATGGAGTGGACATAAAATCTCCCGATGGCAATTCAATGAGGAACTCACAGGATAACTCAGTTACTGGCTCCTCGATGCAAGCAATAAAATCCTTGGAAATAAAAGAGTGAGTAGCACCAGAATTGAAAAGAACTCGAGCTGCACGACCGAAAATCAAAATCGTACCTTCCACCAGATTAGATGCCACAGCCTATGCACGCGTAATATGAGTAACCCTACCTCTCGGCTGACGGCTGGCGGCAGAAGACTGCTGGGAAGGAACTGGAACTTGCAGATAAAACGACTGAGGTTGAGGTGGCGGAGGAAGACGAAACTGTGACTGCTGCGGCTGGGTGAATTGCGAAAACTGTACTGGCCTCGGCCTCTGTGGATACTCTCGAACTACGTGACCCGGCTGATTGCACAGATAACAAATCACTGGCAAGGAACACGACTCACCTGGGTGACTTCCACCACATCTCGAACATAGCCTTGGCTGACTAACCACTGATCCTTGGCGATGTTGGAAAGAAGGCGATGTCTGCTGCACAGTGCCAGAAAGAACCACAGTGCCAGAAGGAGCATGCTGTTGATATCTCTTCTTGGATTTCTTGAACTTCCACGAGGAATTGGGCTTAGAAAAAGAGGGACCACCAGCAACAGGTACCGCAGACGGAACTTCTGCCACAAACGGTTGACTACCTTGCTGAGGCTGCGCGGTCGGCTGAACCAACCCAGTCTGAGATTGACCTCGAGATCTCGCCAATTCCATCTCTAATGTCACGGCTGCCTGATATGCTCCGTCCACGTCGGCAATCCGAGTTGCTACCAACGGCAGTCGCAATTCTGCTTTTAATCCTCGCAAAAACTGCTGAGTCTTCATGGCTTTATTGGCAAGGACATAGGGCGCATATCGACCCAATTCCAGAAATTTATTACGATACTGCAGCACGGTCATATCACCCTGAATCAACTCCATAAATTGATATGCTTTAGCCATCTGGAGACAAGCCGGAGTGAAAGCACGTTCAAAAGCAGCAACAAACTCTGGCCAGGTGATTAACCGAAGCTGTCGGGAACGGAAGGCAATTTCCCACTCTGCATTCCACCACGTCAGCGCTGCACCCTGGAGCTGAAAAGTAGCCAACATAACCTTCTCATCCTCCGCGCACTCCATTGCTCGGAACACGCGCTCAGTCGCATCCAACCACTGTCTCGCTGCCTCGGGATCAGACTGACTGTCATACGATGGTGGGTTGAACAGCAAAAATTCCTTGAGTGCTCTGCCACGACCACCAGGCAAGTCGGCTTGAGGGGCAGCAGCTGGGGCTGGAATAGGCACAACTGGAGCTGGAGCTGGCACGACAGGAGGAGGAACAGGCACAACGGGAGGATGAAAAGTGCCACCCTCTTCCTGGGAAACAGGAGCTCTTCCTTTTCGCGGCGTTCTCTTTTTTCGCGGCGGCATCTTGAGGCTAGAAAACATACGACAATGGAAAACACATCCGTAAGTACGGAAAACATCCTAAGCCAGCAATAGACGACTCAAGTGGGCTTGCTCTGGACTCGCACATGCAATTTCAATTCCTTATACAAATCCTCAACAACGCTCTGATACCAACTGTAACGACCCATAGCTCAGGATACCGATATACCGATAATATCGATATACCGATACCAAGAACTGGGGACGCCACCCAAGAGGCTGATGAGGCCCCGTAAGGGTTGGAGGAGTTTGTCGAGGGGATGCATAACGAATTGGAATTACAACGCGCAGTATTAATTATAGCAACAAAAATTAATATTAATGCGGAAGCAATTTAAAATATCAGAGTGGTAAAATATATACACTAGTCCAGATTTACAAGTAAATAAGTTCCACAACTAAAAAGAAAAGTCCAATTCACAACTACACGGGACATACCCCGGCAAAAAGTACACAAAGAGGACGAACCGACTACTGCTGGCAGCTAGACTCGGTCTCCAAAAGCACGTGAAGTACCAGCGGACGGCTGAGACGGCTCACCTGAAAGAGGAAAGAGTGAGTCACAGCCAGACTCAGTAGGGGTCACGCGGATCCCTACATCACGCTAAACAGGCAAGCATGCAAATATAAAAGTAATTAGAGCATGCATTTAGACAATAAACAAGCAATGGCAGCTGGAAACCTATCTAAACAGCTAACTACATGCCAATTAAATCTCGATATTAGCGTCAGAAACTAAATCTACCAATAAAGTAAATCTCAGCACTTCCAAGTGACAGGAGAAGACAGACACCACCAGAAGGTAGAAACCAGATGCGTCCACTGACGACTTACACTTCGTCTCAAGCATCTCCGCAAGTCCGCGACAAGCGAGACGCATAACAGTACCAGAACTAAGTAACTAGTCAGAGCGACACTCGTCAGTGTCAGTCCAGGTCTCTGACCACGTGTGCACACACTGGCTCGCGTCTGAGTCAGGTCCTCTAGCTAGTTCCCCCCCCCCGCCCCCCTAGGACGCTACGGTAACAGCCAGGGGCCCACGGAACTAGCTTAGAAACTGTCAACCGGGAAACCTTACCACCTCTCCCAGGTGGGTCGACAGCGTCGTAGGGCTACAGCCAATGGCTCTGTCACAAGGAAAGAGAAAGCTACTCTATTGTGATTTAAAAGAATGCCACAGTTTTCAAAATACATTAAACGTAGAGTATATGCTGTAATTAAACACATAATTACATAAATAAAATGCATTTAGAAATCTGCAGGGATGGGCGGTCTAGCCATGGCCGCTCATCGATACGCGATCTCCCATTGGGCCGCTCCAAAGGGAATTAAACGGTCGCTATATGAGCCGCTCAAGTGACTAGGCGGTCCCTTCATGGCCGCTCAAGTCACGAATACGCAGAAATGAAATAAAGCTAAATAAAAATATGCCAGAAAATCAATACGCGGTCGAACGACTGACCGCTCAACGGGTTAGAGCGGACGGGTCAAAGGCCGCTCCATAAACCGCCATAGATGGTCAACGCTAAAGGACGGTCAGGGACTGGGCCGCTCAACGGGGATACGCGGTCACTTGATGGCCGCTTACACTATAAGCGGTCTAGGGTTGACCGCTGGAGCAACTGCCATGGAGGCGCTCCTAGAAGAGGACGGTCAAGGCTAAGCCGCCTAGGTCTGTGGGCGGTCAGGGTTGTGCCGCTTAAAGGGGTTAAACGGTCAAGATTAGACCGCACAATATGGGACGGTCGGAAAATAGCCGCTATATCGGCGTGACGGTGAGTCGGATTCGGCTTCGGTCGAAACACCGCCCGAAGGGCTCGAAACAAAAAGAAAATCAAAACAAAACAACCTGCCAAGCCCATTCAACATTTCTACAGCTAAACATGCTATTAAAACGTAAAAACAAGGCCTAAAATATTAATTTCACGAAATTGAACTAAAATATGTTAACATGGGGTTTTACACGGCAAACGAGAAAAACGGCGATGCATGGGCATGCATGTGGTGCCAAAGTGATCCTAGTGAGGTGAGGAGTCCATCCTCCTATCTCGATCGCGGAGAAAACGTCGTTCCGGGCGCGCACGGGCCAAAGGTCGCCGCGGTTACTCTCGTCCAATCCCGTCTTCTCTCCACGAACCGCGAGAAGAAGGGCGCCAACGCGATCCTTGCGTCACGACCTCTCCAATGGTATCCGCCACGCCTCCGTCCGACGTCGTCTCGGCCTGATCCGAGAGAGAGAGAGAGAGAGAGAGCGTGCGTGAGGGAGAGAGAGCGTGGGAAAGAGAGAGAGATGGGGAAGAGAGAGGCGACAGCGTGCGTTTTACCTTTTTTGTTTATATGTTTTTATGAAAATTTAACTCTAATTACATTTTAACCCTAAAAGAACCAAAATTGTTAATATGCCCTATAATTTTTTATTAAATCTTTAACTAATTCGATTAAATGCCAAACAATAGCTTAAAAATCCATAAAAATAACTTAAATTCACGGAATAACGTCTAGATCCGAACCACTAAAAATCCGGTAGGACACGGGTCTTACACCTCCGTAATCCAAATTGGATGTCAGCAATGTGAATAATCACGAGATTTCAACCTGGTGCTTCAATAGTTCATCTGTGAGTCGTATAGTTGTTTGTGCCGCTTATTGAGATTGTTCAAAAATGGTGGCATCTGTTTTTCTATAATTTATTGTAAACTGCTGACTAGAATGCCCATGTTTTGAGAAGTTGATATTCCATGTTGTGGTATGGTTGAGCTCATTATTATTAATTCTGTTTCGTGATTTTAGACACCGAGGTAAACACTAAGTTTCGAGATTTTAGATAGAATTTTAGAATCCAATCAGATCCGTTTCAAAATATATCAGAATCTTAAGCGGATGATTGTTGGGTATAAAAGGAAGGTTTTGAGCCCCTCTAAGGTTGCTGAAGCTGTCTTCAAAGGAGAACGAATTTTGCACTGGCCACCATAAGAAGAGGGCAATTTTTTCACGTTGGGAAACTTTATGAGTGTTCTTATTACAGTAATCTGAAAGAAGCTTCGTCACCACGACTCTATAGATTTGTTTTCTTGAAACTCAATCTTTCTCTCGTGTTTTCTCATGTTCTAAGTAATGCAGAGCGAGTTACAAGATTTACGGGGAATCACTCTTAATTTGTGCGGAAGCTTCGAAGGCACATCTCTCTCTCTCTCTCTCCTCATTCCCTGCGTGAAAAGTTCCCTTTCCCACTACCGTCGTCGCCATCGTCCCGACCCTCTCGCCTTCTCTTGCCGGCGGCAAAGTCACCGCCCCCTGGCCCCCCTTCCCCACCATTGAGGTCACACCGGAGGGAGAACGGCCAGCCGCCATCACCTCCGTTGCCCGTGGTCGTTGTCGCCCTCGACGGTGTCGCCCTCTGTCTCCTTCCCCTGCCGTCTGTTGCGCACCGGCAGGGAACCTGCCTCCACCGTCACTGTGATCGTGGCTGCTCCGTGGGCCATCCGATTTCCATGACAACCCCGTCGCCAACCCCTCCGGCCACCCTGTCTATAGGTGCCGGCGCCCAACCCCACTACCAGCACCGCCGTGCCGCTGCAAGCCGCAGGCCGCCTGCAGTCATCCCACGCCGCCACCACGTTGGCGCTCGCCACCCGCCGCCCTGCTGCAGCCACAACAGGTCCCCACCGCCGGCCACAGTCTTGCAGCTGTGCAGAGCGGTCCCTGTGTCGCTGTGCAGATGATTGTGCTTCCGCCTTCCTTATTTGCTGCCTGCCCTAAATTATTGTCCTCAAATTTTGGTGAATGACTACTGCCTGATTTATTTCCAGTTCCTTGACCTGCTGGTAATACATTGTCTTGGAATCAGTTCTTACAACTGTTAACCTCGAATTCGCAGAATGCATGATTATGGAACAGTCCCATGTGGAGGATCTTTTTTTTTGAAGGTGATATTGGATTGCACCGCCAATTTTATTGCTAAACAGAGGTGATACAGTCAGGGAAGAGGAGAGAGGTTTCTCTTACATTAAGAAAAGAAAATAACTAAATGGCAACTCAAATCTTAAACAATTCTTCCACAAACAAATTACACAAGTGCCTACTCCACACTAATAAAAGAGACAACACTCGAGGGCAGATGTTTTCCAGGTAAAGTCTACTTACCCCGAAAAGGACTTCATTGTACTGCTTCCAAACACTCCAACATATGGCATGAGGCACAATAGAAATAATCTTCTTCCTGGCTTTATTATGGGTTCTTGCCTTCAGGCGACAAAAATAATCCCGCAGTTCCTCCAAAGTAGAAAAGTCACATTGAAAATGAAACACCCTTCTCAAGGTCTGCCACACCTTATGATTTACAGCACATTGAATTATCAAATGCTCAATATTTTCTTGCCCATCTGAACAAAGCACACAACAGTTTCACACTTCGGGTCCCATTTTGTTCTGTAAATTCTAGTAGCAACCCTTTTCTGAAATAATTGTTAAAGAGTGTGGAGCCCGAACTTGCCATCGTGCGCCCTCGCACGCGGATCGACCTGCGCGGTCAGGTCGCGGGGTGCCTTTTGTACCCTGCTGTGTTGGGCGCCCTAATCTCCTTGTATAAAAGGGCTGCGAACTTTCTCTTCGTATTGGATCTTGGTGTGGTTATTCTAGTGGAAACCCTGCTGCGGCAGTGGATGTAGGAAGTCACATCGCCTCCGAACCACGTAAATCTTGGTGTTCTTGTGGCTTGATCTTTTCTTCCCCCTTTCTTCTTCCTCCTCTGTTGTTTGTCCATCTCTACAGATACTCCGATTTTCAACAATAATAGTCACATAAATGCCTTAATTTTCAGAGGTGCTTTAACCTTCTAAGCTTCTTTGTACTTCGGTTAAAGAGCAGAAGAACGACTGTCAATGTAATTATACAAATTCTATTGTCCTCAGATTTTGGCGAATGACTACTGCCTGATTTATTTCCAGTCCTTTGACCGGCCTGCTGGTACTACATTGCCTTGGGATCAGTTTTTACAACTTGCAGAAGCAGCATATACTCCTCACGTTTAGAACCCCTTCGCAAATGAAGAGACCATTGAGTTATGCCTTCTTGAGACTGGTAACAATCTTTGACTTTGACCCATTTATAAATCCCATGGGATTTATCCTTTAAAGGCACTTCTGCAGCCCATTTATCATACCAAAAAAAGATGCATTGTGCATTCCCAGCTCTCATTGAAATACCTTTTTCTATCCATTTCCTTGCTCGGAATTCTAGTCCACTGTGGACTCTGATGTCTTTTGTGAAATTGCTGCAGATAAAATCTATGGTGTGGTTTGTAATGCTTCTCCTGAATAAGCTGTTACTATAATAAATGGTTCTCCTTCATCAATCCCACATCTATTTCCCCAGCAAAGCTAGATTCATTTCTTATGACCCTGTTTAATCCAATCAGTGCCTTATCACAATTTTCCTGAAATTCATTTTGATGCTTTCCTCTAATCCCACTTGAGGTGCAAAACACTAATTATAGCTAAAATCTCTTCACCTATCACAAGTTTGACTAGTACAACTCTACCACCCCCTCTCTTGAGTTCTACTACTTTGTCTTTTAAATTTTTATTTATAATAATAACTACATTTCGATTATGGCTTTTGCCTAGATACCATAGCTTATGGTCATCAATTTCTTTTGCTTTAGATCCTGTCTGCCTAACTTCTTGTAAACAAGCTTTATTGATCCTCCCTTCTTACATGAAGTCTACTAATTCTATATTCTTACCAGTTAGGTTTCTATATTCCATGTAATTAGATGAATTTTATCCTTTTAGACCATGGAATACAAATTGTCCAATCTTCATCCTTCAACAGACCGGGTATGAAATTAGGGGTCAAACATAATCTTTTCTTCCTTTACTCCTGTTCGTCCAAGAACCCTTTGCTTATTTCTCTGCAATTGGGCACCATTCCAGTGCGTTGCTCGGGGGGATGCCTTAGCAAACCTTGTCATTACACCCTGGCATCAATGTAATTTCTAGCTTCTGGTGAATGCCCTAATTAGCGAGTGAAAGATTTGGATGAGGATCCATGATTGAGATGCGGCCATTTTTTTTTCCTTTTCAAGTGCTAGCTGTGAACCTAACACAGCCTCCTCCTTTCTTACCCGGCCTTGGGACTGGCCATGGCAAAGTTAGATAAATAACATAAAGTAAATGATGGTACCCTGCATCTTTCCCAAAAAGTGGGATGAGTGATGGTGGACTTGTTTAAGTGTTTCTCATCTTATCTATTCCAAGGTTGTTGCAACATCCTGCTTTCCATTTTTCAAGTCCCTTTTGTGAACATGATATGAAGATGCAAACTAGATTTCTTGTGGTCTAAGATTGTATTTTACTTTTGAACTTGGGTGGACTTTCAAACATCCAAAACTGGAGTTTGAAAATGCAAGTTTCCACATATTCTCATTTGTTCATTCTCAATCCTCGGTTCCTTTTGTCATATTTGGAACCCTTCGGTGCTTGACTATTCAAATTTCACAATGGTGCTTGTGAGACCCGTTTTTAAGGTTATTAGTGGGCATATGCATAAATTTATTTTTGGGGGGTTTAGAATGTAAATAGGAGTTAAAAATATATTTTTATCTTTTTTTTAACCCCTTCGATCTCCCCTCTCTCTCCCACTTTCCCAATCCCTCTCCCCCCCTCTATTTCGTCCGAACGCAGGCACCCGCGGGCGGAAACCGCGATCGGCCCCCCTGCTCGTCTTCTCGACGCGGCGACAGGTCGGCCACGGCGGTGGACGCCGGCGGCGACCTAGCAGCAAGGAGGAGGCCCGCGGCCAGCCCCCTCTCTCTCTCACGCGCCCATTCTCCCTCTCTCTCGGTTTCGACGCCAACGGCCCCGGATCGAGGTGCGGGAGATACCATCGGAACCGACTCGTCGCGAGGAACGCGTAGGTGCTGACCTCGACGCGATTCGTGGGGTGTGGAGGCGAGACGGGCCGAGAGGAGCCGCGGCATCCCTTCGTCCGTGCGTGCCTCGAACGACGTTTTCTCCGCACAATAGGTAGGGGGATGGACTCCTCACCTCGCTAGGATCACTTTGGCACCACATGCACGCCCATCCATCTTCGTTTTCCTCGATTTTCGAGCAAAATTCCATGTTAACCTAGTTTAGTTTAATTTCGTGAAATTAATGTTTTAGGCCTTGCTTTTATGTTTTAATGGCATGTTTAGTTGTAGAATGGTTATTCGAGCATGGCAGGATGGTTTGTTTTTATTTTCCTTTCGTTTTGAGCCCTCCGGGCGGTGTTTCGGCCGAGGCCGAACCCGACTCGCCGTCACCCCGTTATAGCGGTCACCAAGCGACTGTTTAGTGTGGAGTGGTCCACTCTGGACTGCCCTGACCCTTTAGGCGGTGGACCCTTGACCGCCCATTGCTTTAGGCGGCTTAGACTTGACCGTCCCTTATTAATGAGCATATTTATGACTGTTCATATAACGGTTCACTCCAGACCGTTTAATATAACACGGCTCATTCTGGACCATTTAGTAACCTGGTGCGGTCAGAAAATGACCGTTTAACGCCTTTGGGCGGCCCAACTCAGACCGTCCTTTAGCGTTGACCACCATTGGCGGTTCGTGGAGCGGTCGTTGACCCGTCCGCGTAATGCCTTTCAGCGGCCTGTCGTCCGACCGCGTATTATTTTTCTGGCGATTTTAATTTAATTTAATTTTAATTTTAATTTAATTTATGAAGTGCATGAATTGAGCGGCCATGAAGGGACCGTTTAGTCCCTTGGAACGGCCCATGTAGTACCGTGCTGTGTCCTAAGCGGTCATAACTATGACCGTCCGTATCCCTTTGAGCGGCCATGGTTGAACTGCTCATCCCTGCTGCAGATTTCCAAAAGCATTCTTTTTAGATCCCGATAGAGTAGCTTTCTCTTTCCTTGTGATAGAGCCACTGGTTGTAGCCCTACGACGTTGTCGACCCACCTAGGAGAGGTGGTAGGGTTTCCCGGTTGACGGTTTTTAAGCTAGTTCCGTGGGCCCCCGACTGTTACCGTAGCGTCCTACGGGGGGGGGGGGGGGGAACTAGCTAGAGGAGCTGGCTCAGGCGCGAGTCAGTGTGTGCACGTGGTCAGAGACCTGGACTGACACTGACGAGGGTCGCTCTGACTAGTTACTTGGTTCTGGTACTGTCATGCGTCTCGCTTGTCGCGGACTTGCGAAGATGCTTGAGACGCAGTGTAAGTCGTCAGTGGACGCATCTGGTTTCTACCTTCTGGTGGTGTCTATCTTCTCCTGTCACTTGGAAGTGCTGAGATTTACTTTATTGGTAGATTTAGTTTCTGACGCTAATATTGAGATTTAATTGGCATGTAGTTAGCTGTTTTAACTGTTTAGATAGGTTTCCAGCTTTACCATAATTGTTTTAATTATGCCATTACTTGTTTATTGTCTAAATGCATGCTCTAATTGCTTTTATATTTGCATGCTTGCCTGTTTAGCGTGAGGTAGGGATCCGCGTGACCCCTACTGAGTCTGGCTGTGACTCACTCTTTCCTCTTTCAGGTGAGCCGTCTCAGCCGTCCGCTGGTACTTCACGTGTTTTTGGAGACCGAGTTTAGCTGTCAGCAGTAGTCGATTCGTCCTCTGTGTACTTTTTGCCGAGGTATGCCCCGTGTAGTTGTACATTGGGCTTTTCTTTTTAGTTGTGGGATTGGTTTACTTGTAAATCTGGACTAGTGTATATATTTTACCACTCTGATATTTTAAATTGCTTCCGCATTAATATTAATTTTTGTTGCTATAATTAATATTGCGCGTTGTAATTCTAATTCGTTATGCATCCCCTCAACAAACTTCTCCAACCCTTACGGGGCCTCATCAGCCTCTTGGGTGGCGTCCCCAGTTCTTGGTATCGGTATATCGATATGATCGGTGTATCGGTACCCTGAGCTCTGGGTCGTTACAGTTGGTATCAGAGTTGTGTTGAGGATTTGTATAAGGAATTGAAATTGCATATGCGGGTCCAGAACAAGTCCATTTGAGTCGTCTATTATTGGCTTAGGATGTTTTCCGTATCACTGATGTGCTTTCCGTTGTTATGTGTTTTTTAGATTTAAAATGTCGTGTCGTAGAAGGGCACGTGGACAGTGCAAGCTCAAGCGGATCCCGTTCCAGCTACGGAAGGTGTGCCGGGCAATCAGGATGGAGCACCAAGAGAATCTCAGCCGCCGACTGATAGCGGGCAGGCGAGATCCCCGGAGCGCACTCAAGTTGAGTCTGCTTAGCCAAGTGTGCAGCCCCCGCTAGTCTTTCAGTCGACCGGGCAGTTTCTGCAGATTTATCCGCCGAGTGTAGTTTCCCTTCCAGTTTCCTCCTTTTCCTTCCGTTTAAATTTCGAGGACGAAATTTCTATTAGGAGGGAGGGACTGTGAGACCTATTTTTAAGGTTATTAGTGGGCATATGCATAAATTTATTTTTTGGGGGTTTAGAATGTAAATAGGAGTTAAAAATATATTTTTTATCTTTTTTTTAACCCCTTCGATCTCCCCTCTCTCTCCCACTTTCCCAATCCCTCTCCCCACCCTCTATTTCGTCCGAACGCAGGCACCCGCGGGCGGAAACCGCGATCGGCCCCCCTGCTCGTCTTCTCGGAGCGGCGACCGATCGGCCACGGCGGTGGACGCCGGCGGCGACCTAGCAGCAAGGAGGAGGCCCGCGGCCAGCCCCTTCTCTCTCTCACGCGCCCATTCTCCCTCTCTCTCGATTTCGACGCCAACGGCCCCGGATCGAGGTGCGGGAGGTACCATCGGAACCGGCTCGTCGCGAGGAACGCGTAGGTGCTGACCTCGACGCGATTCGTGGGGCGTGGAGGCGAGACGGGTCGAGAGGAGCCGCGGCGTCCCTTCGTCCGTGCGTGCCTCGAACAACGTTTTCTCTGCGCAATAGGTAGGGGGATGGACTCCTCACCTCGCTAGGATCACTTTGGCACCACATGCACGCCCATCCATCTTCGTTTTCCTCGATTTTCGGGCAAAATTCCATGTTAGCCTAGTTTAGTTTAATTTCGTGAAATTAATGTTTTAGGCCTTGCTTTTGTGTTTTAATGGCATGTTTAGTTGTAGAATGGTTATTCGAGCATGGCAGGATGGTTTGTTTTTATTTTCCTTTCGTTTTGAGCCCTCCGGGCGGTGTTTCGGCCGAGGCCGAACCCGACTCGCCGTCACCCCGTTATAGCGGTCACCAAACGACTGTTTAGTGTGGAGCGGTCCACTCTGGACTGCCCTGACCCTTTAGGCGGTGGACCCTTGACCGCCCATTGCCTTAGGCGGCTTAGACTTGACCGTCCCTTATTAATGAGCATATTTATGACTGTTCATATAACGGTTCACTCCAGACCGTTTAATATAACACGGCTCATTCTGGACCATTTAGTAACCTGGTGCGGTCAGAAAATGACCGTTTAACGCCTTTGGGCGGCCCAACTCAGACCGTCCTTTAGCGTTGACCACCATTGGCGGTTCGTGGAGCGGTCGTTGACCCGTCCGCGTAATGCCTTTCAGCGGCCTGTCGTCCGACTGCGTATTATTTCTCTGGCGATTTTAATTTAATTTAATTTTAATTTTAATTTAATTTATGAAGTGCATGACTTGAGCGGCCATGAAGGGACCGTTTAGTCCCTTGGAACGGCCCATGTAGTACTGTGCTGTGTCCTAAGCGGTCATAACTATGACCGTCCGTATCCCTTTGAGCGGCCATGGTTGAACCGCTCATCCCTGCAGATTTCCAAAAGTATTCTTTTTAGATCCCGATAGAGTAGCTTTCTCTTTCCTTGTGATAGAGCCACTGGTCGTAACCCTACGACGATGTCGACCCACCTGGGAGAGGTGGTAGGGTTTCCCGGTTGACGATTTTTAAGCTAGTTCCGTGGGCCCCTGGCTGTTACCGTAGCGTCCTACGGGGGGGGGGGGGGACTAGCTAGAGGACCTGGCTCAGGCGCGAGTCAGTGTGTGCACACGTGGTCAGAGACCTGGACTGACACTAACGAGTGTCGCTCTGACTAGTTACTTGGTTCTGGTAGTGTCATGCGTCTCGCTTGTCGCGGACTTGCGAAGATGCTTGAGACGCAGTGTAAGTCGTCAGTGGACGCATCTGGTTTCTACCTTCTGGTGGTGTCTGTCTTCTCCTGTCACTTGGAAGTGCTGAGATTTACTTTATTGGTAGATTTAGTTTCTGATGCTAATATCGAGATTTAATTGGCATGTAGTTAGCTGTTTTAACTGTTTAGATATGTTTCCAACTTTACCATAATTGTTTTAATTATGCCATTGCTTGTTTATTGTCTAAATGCATGCTCTAATTACTTTTATATTTGCATGCTTGCCTGTTTAGCGTGAGGTAGGGATCCGCGTGACCCCTATTGAGTCTGGCTGTGACTCACTCTTTCCTCTTTCAGGTGAGCCGTCTCAGCCGTCCGCTGGTACTTCACGTGGTTTTGGAGACCGAGTCTAACTGCCAGCAATAGTCGGTTCGTCCTCTTTGTGTACTTTTTGCCGAGGTATGTCCCGTGTAGTTGTACATTGGACTTTTCTTTTTAGTTGTGGGACTGGTTTACTTGTAAATCTGGACTAGTGTATATATTTTACCACTCTGATATTTTAAATTACTTTCGCATTAATATTAATTTTTGTTGCTATAATTAATATTGCACGTTGTAATTCCAATTCGTTATGCATCCCCTCAACAAACTTCTCCAACCCTTACGGGGCCTCATCAGCCTCTTGGGTGGCGTCCCCAGTTCTTGGTATCAATATATCGATATGATCGGTGTATCGGTACCCTGAGCTCTGGGTCGTTACAGTGCTGGTGATAATCTTGCACCCAAAGGTGCGTTTGGGCTGACGTTTCCTTTTTCCAAATCATTCATACAAAAAATCCAATATCCTTGGAGGAAGACAGTTTTCTTACCCTAATCAAATGAAAACGTTTTGTTGTTCAGGGTTCAGTGAGGAAATGGAATTGATAATGTTGCAAATGAACTTGACGAACTGTGAAAAGTTGGTGGCATTTGACAGTGCAACTCTGGTGGAGGAAGGTGGATCCAATATCCCAGATATTTTCTTCTTTTTTTTTTGCAAGTTTGTTAAAAATCATGCAGATCCTGCTGTGCATACACCAAAATTTTCATTGTTTCCTATTTATTTCTCCCTCTTTTTGCTGGCAGGTGGGCAAAATAATGCTACATATAGTGGAAGGATAATTTTGATCAAGTGAGGAGATTACACTAGAAAGATTGGTATTGATGCCAGTGCAGAAGCAATCAAGGTGGCTATAAAGTCAGCATTTGGACTGAGAACAAGGAGGGCATTTTGGATGGAGGATGAAGATGACGTTGTTCGCAGCCTTGACAGAGAGATGCCCCTGGGTACCTACACTCTTCACCTTGATAAAGGTAAATGGTTATTTCAGTTTGAACTTTGTTGTTGTATCATGCTGTAAGACATGCTATGCATTCTATTTGGCATAGTTTCTTTCTTTAAAACTTTTGTAGAATTCCTTCAAGATAGCTCTGACTTTTTATTATTCCAACCAACGTATCCATTTTTTTGTGAAATACTCAAGTTATCATTACCGTAAATCCCTCCACCGGTAAGTTGGGGCTTTCCCTTTTGTCATTTCCTTGTTCAATGTGCCGGGCCTTAGAAATTCCAGCGTATTCAATTTTCAATGGTTTCATACCGGTAAGGAATATTTTCGTATTGTGCAAGGCCGAGCCTCTCTTCCCAAAAAAGCAGAGGAAGGAAGAATAAAAATAGCGGTTAAGGCTGAACCTTGGATTGGTGGGAGCCTTACGATACCGGGCAGGCTATGCTTTTACATGCTAGTGAGGATTGAGGAACACACATTTTGCTAACACATCCAAGTTGCATGTGCATGGGGAACAAGATACTTGAAAGAAAGAGAACATTTTGTCTAAACCTCCTTTCGATCTTTGCCACTGGTAGCTGTTGTTGTTCTCACAAGTATACATACACCTTGTACATCATCCTGTTTCTTTTCCTTCTCATGCACATGCTCGCCAGTCATCTCCCACCTATGCACCATGGCACATGAAATCATTTCTTTTTGTATGCTACTCTCCCTTCCATGCCTGTGTGATTGGCCTTGTACTATAGAGAATATCATTTATGTATCTAAATTTTTCATGAACTCATGGATT
Organism: Amorphophallus konjac; assembly: GCA_022559845.1. Lineage (NCBI taxonomy): Eukaryota > Viridiplantae > Streptophyta > Magnoliopsida > Alismatales > Araceae > Amorphophallus > Amorphophallus konjac. Next base: position 220,906 of record JAHNEJ010002124.1, on the reverse strand, counting down.
AAAAATCTTGTAAGTTCTCAGTGTTTTAATTTGCAAAATTTATATGCTATTTTTATATATTCTTTTTATTATTTTTTCACATGTAAATTTTATTTTAATTGCTCGAGAGGAACGATTAACTAAGAGATACTCGGTATAACTACGTGATCTCTTGTGCCACTGTAAGTATTTTATAAATTTTATATAAAATATGTCTATTTCATAGTAATTTTTATAATATTATTTTAAAAATAGTTGTTGATCTTTTCGTAGGTACTTTCAAGAGAAGATGACGAAGAATGTTTATAAAGTTACGAAGATTATGTGGTTATATTTAGATAGTTGTAGACATTTTTTTTGAAGATGTATAAATAGAGTTGTGTATGTCAAATGCACTTTAAGTGCATATTATCAGAATCATATGGATATCATATTGTGGATGTCATATTGGGATTTATGACTTTGTATCTTTTTTATTTTAAATTTTGTAATCTTCTTTCTTGAGAAAATAGTTTCGTTCTATATTTAGAAGAAATTTATGTGTCATTAAATTTTATTTGTGAGAATTTTTTTAGAAGAACTATCATTAAATATAACAAGTTATATGGAGAATAAGACTCCTTTTAAAAGATAATAATTTATATTTTGAAGTTAGTGTAGAAGGTAGAAAATTTTACCTTTTTAGTGATTTATTTTGACAACTTATAAGGTAAAAAAATTTGCCGCCTAAAAGGAGTAGAAATCAAAAACATATGTTTTCTATATAGATCTTAGAAGTAAGGAATTATCGTCTTCTAAAAAATAATAGAGGGTGCATATAAATGACTTCAATCATGAGTTTATACGGTGAAAAAAATCACCTTCTATAATTATCATTTTTGCCTTTTAAAAATTCTACTTTCTAAATTTACTTTCCATCTTCTATTTATATAAAAGACAGTCTAATAGAAGGTAGAATATAATTTATCTTTTTTTCACCTTTTAATAGAATAGATGATGAATTTTGATATTTTAAAAGGTAGAATAATTTTATCTTAGATTATTATTTTTCTACTAGACTGGAAGTCGATTTGGACGGAAGCCGACTTCCCGACTATATCTCATTACATGGGGCATTAAAAGTGTGAGTACAGAGTAATGTTCAAAGTCATCAGATAATTCCGTCTGTCATCGGTGCCGGTTCGCGGGGCATTCATTACATGGGAGAGTGGGTTTCCGGGAAGATACCTCCATCAGATTAGAGACGCTGGCAGTCACCCTCAACCAGTTTACTGGGAAGATACCTCCATCCTTGATGAACATGACGAACCTAGTCCAGTTGTTTCTCTCTTACAACAACCTGACAGGTAGACTTCCTCCAGACATGGGCTCGCTCTACAAATTAGAGAGGCTGGCAGTCGCCGGCAATGCCCTACATGGGCCCCTCCCTTCCAGTTTAGCCAATTGCACCCGTCTTACTTTTGCATCATTCGGCGGCAACCGGTTTACAGGGAAGATCCCTCTGGGCTTGGGAAGGCTGCAGAACTTGCAATACTTCGGTGTCCACAGAAATCAGATGTCTGGAGAAATACCCAGCGATCTATTCAATTGCACGAAGCTCGGCACTTTGAACTTGCGAGTAAACAATTTCGGTGGGATTCTGAAGCCCGAAATCGGAAAGCTAGCCAATTTGAAGTACTTGTCTCTAACAGCAAATGCATTCTCGGGGTCAATTCCGCGGGAAATCAGCAACTTGACAGTGATGATAGGCTTGACAATGGGGGAAAACAAATTTTCCGGCCAAATCCCCCCGGAAATATCAAAGCTCTCACTCCTCCAATGGCTTTCCCTTCGAGTGAACTCTCTAGAAGGTGTGATCCCCGAACAACTTTTTGAATTGGAGCAGCTCAGCGTTCTGGAATTGCAACAGAATAAGCTCACTGGATCCATACCAGACACAATATCAAAACTCCGAAGCATTTCCCGCCTGTACCTCCATGGAAACCAACTCAGTGGTCTTATTCCCAGAGGCTTCAGAGATCTTAAAAAATTGCTTTTAGTTGATCTTTCTCACAATCAGCTGGTTGGGACAATACCTGGTCCAGTGATCACGGGCATGAAAAGCTTGCAGTTGTATCTCAACCTATCAAACAATTTGCTTGAAGGTTCTCTCCCCACTGAGATTGGTGGGCTAGAAATGGTGCAGGAGATTGATATTTCTCACAACAATCTCTATGGAGGCATTCCACAATCACTTGGAGGGTGTAAGAACCTTCGTTCCCTTGACCTTTCGTCAAATATATTGTCGGGCCAACTTCCTGCTAAGATATTTCCTCCTTTTAGTGTACTCACTAGCTTGAATCTTTCCAGCAATAAACTGGTAGGGGAGATTCCAGTAGGTATAACTGAGATGAAGCAACTTATATCTCTCGATCTTTCTCAAAATGAGTTTGAAGGAGCAATCCCAAAGAGTTTGGAGAACCTCACCAGTTTAACATACCTCAACCTCTCTTTCAACCGACTCCAGGGACCTATCCCAGAAGGTGGGATTTTTAAGAACATGAAGCCTTCAAGTCTGGATGGAAACCTTGCACTATGTGGAGCCAAAATCCGTGCACCTTGCTACAACAAAAGGCACCATAATTATTCAAAGAAGGCCCTCTTGGTGATTGTGTTGTCAACCTCTTTAGGTCTACTCTTTCTCTTGCTACTTGCTTTTATTGTCAAGAAAAGGTGTCAGGCAAGGAGTTGTCCAGAAGATAATATCCAGGATTTAGAAGAACAATTAAGATCAGCACAAGGTTTGACGAGATTTACAGAGGAAGATTTGCATATTGCTACTGAGTTCTTCGAGGAAGAGAATGTGATTGGAAGTAGTAGCCTAAGCATTGTTTACAGAGGAAGGCTTCGGGATGGTGGGAGGCTTGTTGCTGTGAAGAAGCTGAACCTGCAGCAATTCCCATCAAAGTCTGATAAATGCTTCTTCACAGAGTTGAAGACCCTAGGATACCTAAAGCATAAAAACCTGGTTAAAGTGGTGGGTTATGCCTGGGTGTCTGGCAAATTAAAAGCCCTTGTACTGGAATTCATGGAGAATGGAAGTCTAGAAAATGTAATACATGACACAAGGTTGGATAGGTCAAGATGGAAGGAGGTCCCTGAAAGGCTGAGGGTATGCATATCGATTGCTAATGGCCTAGTTTACCTGCACTATGGTTATGACTTCCCTGTTGTCCACTGTGACCTGAAGCCAGCCAATATCCTCCTTGATCAAGAATGGGAAGCTCATATCAGTGACTTTGGAACAGCTCGGATGCTTGGCATCCATTTGCTAAACAGTGGGGGGAGCTTGTCCACTTCCTCTGCACTACAGGGAACCATAGGCTACTTGGCACCAGGTAATAAATTCTTAATTTGTTTCCTCTCTGTGGCCCTTTTAATGGCATTATTTTCAATTCCTTCCATATGTCTAAAAAAGGCTCACATTATCACTTAACATCTGAGTGTGGACTAATGTGTTTCTTCTCAGAGTTAGCATATATGACAAATGTGACACCGAAGGTGGACACATTCAGCTTCGGCATCGTCATCATGGAGTTCCTCACCCGAAGGAGGCCAACGTCGGTGGAAGGAAAGGATGGCCATCCCCTGGCACTACCAGAGTTAGTGGCAGAGGCACTTACTGGTGGAGTTGACAAGGTCCTACCTGTGCTCGACCCAGATATGGAGCTGACAAGTTCCGGGGACGTGCAGATGGCTGTGACGCTCCTGGAGCTAGCCATATCATGCACACAGGCAGAAGCTGATGCCAGGCCAAACATGAATGACGTCCTCTCCTCCCTGTTGAAACTGAGAGAAGGGTGGTAATGATCAATAGCACCGCATGCAACCAATTGAGTTTTAACTACGGTGGCAGTTCGTATGATCTTTGCAGCATATACTAGATAAACAGGCCTATGCTAGTAATTTCATGTTCCTTTGTTCAATCCCAAAACTTAATTTGAATTAGAGTTTGCAGTGTCAAAAACTAGAGTCTATAGATTTATGCACACTTCATGAAATATGAAATAGGCTCTTACTTTTGCTATGCCATGTTTAACTGTTGTCGGTGTGGCCAAGCTTGCCAGTGTTGGAATAGCACTAGGTGGTATAGAAACCCCCTTAGTAAACTCCATCTTGCTAAATTACATGTGCCTCATCCAAGTAGATGATGATTAATACTGTCATGCGGGCCTCCATAGTTATTGATCTCATAAAGCTTCTACATGCCAGCGTTAGAAGTAATCTGTCAGCAATCTCAGAGGCAGGAAAGCAATCTGGTAGTTGTACCTGACTTTGTTTCTGGCCGGTGAGCAGATAACCAACAAGATTACACTTCAGATTGGGAGTGTTAACAAGGAATGGGTCTCTTGTTTGTGTAATCTGGACAATAGTAATTCCACTTTTTTGCCTTTCTTGGGGAGGATATAATCTATATGGGGTTGGTTTTTGTATCGGGAGTTTTTGTTCTTCATCCATCCTTACTTGTAAATCATGTTTTCTCTATTTATACAAATAGTCGTATTATTCACTTACAGAAAAAAACAGCACCTTCCTTTTTAGGGATTAACACAGTGTGTAAAACAAAGTTCCTTTTCACCAGAAGATTCTCTTCAACTTCTCTGATCCCAGCAATTAGGTCATCCTTAGTCACCTATTGAAATTCTGGTAAAAAGCCGTACCAAAGACATTAGGCCCTCGCGACCTGTTCACCTCTGTCCCGAAAACTGCATCATTGATTTTCCTTTCTGAAATGGACAAATTCATAACAGAATTTACCCATTCACTAAGTCTGGGCAGTGTTCCTTCTAAACATTTGGGGTTTCATCTCTACTAACACCTTTTGAATTTCTTCAGTCTCTACTGTGTTGCACATCTTGATCTGATAGATGTTCAGCTCCTTTTTATCTGGCATTAGCCACAGTATGGTAAAGTAATTGTATTCTTGTCACCTTCTTTCAATACTGTTATGTAGCTCTTTGTTTTTATCCAATCTCATATCTGTCCACCCATTCTTGATGTTCTCCTTGGATGCTCAGAAGTTCATTCTTCTATTCAGCTATCCGGTCCTCTTGTTCCTCTCTCAGCTCCAACTCCTTTTTCTACAAAAGGATCTTTTTGCTCAAGAAGAGCATGGGCGGCGGTAGCATGGCTCTTATTGGTGCAACAAAATAAGGCCTCATGGGCTTGGCAGGTGCAGGAAGGAGGGTGGGGGGAGGTTATTGTCAATTTGAATTTTTACATGTTTTTCACATATTCCGTACATTACTTAATATTTTAAGAAGAGCTATCATGTGAGAATATTCTTAAAATATCCCAAGGTGTTGGATGGAAGCTACTCAGATGGCAAATTTGAAGTCATTCGAGGAATGCATGTGACATATAACTGCTAAGTTTCTTTTGGAAGAAGAAAGACATACCTAACTAAGAGTGACTAATAAGAAATTTAGAAAATAAGAGGAGGTACATAAAACTATCAATTTTTAATATCTATGATTTTTTTGGGATGTAGAATAATCAATCGCATGATTTTTAATATAAATTACTGGATCGATAACTTGCTATTAGTGCCATTATGAATACACATAATGCCATATATATGAATAGTTCTGAAATAATAATTAATTGATCAAGTGCTATCGCAAGTGTTTTGTGTACAACTAATAACACTTATAACGCGGTTCTCTCTATGATTTTTGTGTAGTTATACAATAAATAAATATATGCATGGCACAAAAGTCATTTGTTTTTCACATTGGAGGATATCAATTCTTGAAACTGACAAAAGCTAAGTTGTGCCCCTGTATAACTTTAATGGCAGGCTTATAGTTGGTGGACTGGTTTTCTTGTGGGTGATTACTCCTCCATACGTCTCATTATGCAGCCCAGAAACAAAAGTTCTTTGCTTTTGATGTCAAGTGCTTTCATTTTCTTTAACTATGGCCAAGTCTTATGAGGTCACTGTATTGATATTGAATACTTTTGGTCTGCAGTTGGTCAGACACATGCAAAGTCAGGATGGAGATATAGGAGGAGATGTTCCTACAACACTAAAGAAAATATTCAGATGTTGAACCAGGTTATCTCTGACAGATAACACACTTCTTATTTTTATATTTAATAATATATCCTTCTGCCAACACCAATATGATTGGTCACCAAAGTTAGTTCAGTCCTATTTGTACATGCCTCTGTTATTATGAATGTTAAATTTCATTGGTTGCCTGTTAATCTAGATTATGCTGTTGTGCAAGGACACATTATCTCTATTGTGAAACTTTTAGCTTTAATATGCTTATAGTTTCACTGATCTTAATGGTTTTGGTTCCCTCGTTCATCATATGGCTGAAACAAAACAAGAAAATATTGCCTTTAAATATTTTCCTTTTTAGTTGTGATCTTCTACACAGGATTTTGAGTTTTTTGTCAGTAGTCAATGATTTTGGTTCCCATGTTCATCATATGGCTGAAGCAAAGCAAGATGTTTTACCTTTAGATATTTCCTTTTTTAGTTGCAATGTTCCATATGTGTCATCACTTTTTGTCAGCTTTGTACTGTTGTGTTTGGGTTGCTTACCATTTTTCTTTCTTTTGCTATTTTAGGCTATTGAGGCTTTGTCGGCTCTTCCTTCTCCAGAGCTTGCTACTAGGTTATACTTGCAATGTGCAGAGGAATTTTGCTGCCTATGTTAGGTCACTGTTGAGGCTGCTCTCACCAACTGTTTGTTCACATTAGTTTTCTTCTGTGCAAGAACAATTTTTACAGTGAAAGGATTGCCTTATCCTTGTCAGGCTGCAAATGATTGTGATATAGAACTAGTTGCATACGAGTTTTTACTCAAGCATTTATCTTATATGATGAAGTTGCAGAAGTCATGGGATTTTTGGAAAAATCTCTTGGACTCATTATTTATTGCAAACAGAGTGCTTCTCGAACATAAAATTTGAATCACGAATTGGTTCCCTTCTTTCTATTATGATCCGGTGTTCTCCTCCCGCCCCCTCCCCCCCTTTCTGAAGTTGAAATTTTGCATCTTTGAGGACTCGAAGGCACATGTTTCTGCAATACACTTGATAATTGGAACTCTCCAGAGAATGAATATTTTTGGTGCTGAAAATAGGGACACATTGATCCACAAGGCCACAGAGGAAACACTGTTTCCATCATAAAGCTTTCTGCTTGTCTGACAAGATGCTAAAATTATCCTTTATTCTTTTTTTAATGGTATTCTTCAAAGCTTTTGAAGAAACTTGACCAATGAAGAGCAGTCTATGCATGTTCACATCTTTTCTGGGTTGATGATCAAGATGGCATAAAAGATGGGGAAAGGTTTGAATTTTGAACTTAATATTCCGTTATTTGTTTTTCTTGTTGTTAATATGTTCATGATGTTTTAGATGTTTCTGTGCATGAAACTCTGCTGGACACAGTTGTACTGAACTTTGATGCAAAAATGGCAAGCAAATGGTATTATCAGTCGGATGAGTTAGAATAACCTTTTCAACTATTATAGCTAAAAATCTGATTTGTTTGGATATTTAGATGTGATAATTTGAAAAAGTGGGTCCATTTTATCATACATGGTTAAAAAAGAAATAAAAATAAAAGATTTTAATCTTCATTCCCTCTTTTTTCATGCCTATTCTATTATTCAGTGAAGTTGGCAAGTTGATCATCTCAAACACTAATTAAGGAGTCTGATCTTTCTGTCTACCATCCACATTTCTCCATTGTCCGTACTAGCAATCAGCATTTTATGTAACTTGCATTGGTACCCACATTTGCTACATGACGTGATAGTCTTATCTAACCAATCCTTATCAATCGAAAAGGAAATCACTGGCCTCATGCATAACAAGCATGCCTCCATAATCCAAATTGGATGTCAGCAATGTGAATAATTGCAAGATTCAACCTGGTGCTTCAATAGTTCATCTGTGAGTCGTATAGTTGTTGATTGTTCAAAAATGGTGGCATCTGTTTTTCTATAATTTATTGTAAACTGCTGACTAGAATGCCCATGTTTTGAGAAGTTGATATTCCATGTTGTGGTATGGTTGAGCTCATTATTGTTAATTATAAGTTGCTTCCGTCAGTTGTTCCAGCTAAATGAATACTAAATAATTTATCGTTATCACCTGCTATGTGGGATTGTAAGGATGAGGGTTGAACCATTTTTCTCCTGTGCTATTTACCAAATCTTTCTTGTTTCCACGTTCCTCCAATGCTGAGTATAGGTTATGACTATTTGTTATATGCAGGGTCCTCATATCCTTTGCCTTAAACAGTTAAACTTGCCTTGAGAATCACAAATGCTGCCCGACAGATGTCTAATGCAACAAGCGGTAGCAGTGGAGTTATCAGTGTTCGTTGAGATACTAAACAAGTAAATTCCTCAGTGATAGACACTTGTTTCTGGAGTTTCAGTTGATCAACAGAATACAAGATCTGTTCTTGCATGTTTCAGGTATACTTCGAGAAGGGAAATCCCCATATCACGGGTTCTGTAATACAGGATCTTATTGAATTGATTACGACGGAGATGCAAAGTGACGGTACAACAACAGACCCCTCAGCTGATGCCTTCTTTAATAGTGTACATCCAGTTTCAGAAACAGAAAGGTGGTGCAATGGGTGAGAAGTATGGGTCCAGCGAAGTCTAAGATCACCTGGGTTTGTACAATAAGGATTGGAAGCCCCTTTAGCTGCAAGGTTGTAGAAGAGCTTCAGTGCTTGTCTATGGTAGACTAGACACCACCATGCTTGCTGAGGAAATGGAAGTGTTGTTTTTATTTGAACAAGTTTTATCCACTGCATGGTTCATTTACTACGTGTTTCCCCCATCTTATGTATTCTTTCCTGGGGCTCCTTTAATTACATCCTTCTCCACCCAGCCACCAGTGTAGCAAAGATAGGGCTGTTCATAATTCGGTTCAATCCGAAAAATCAAACTGAATCATTCCGTTCTGTTCGGTTCGGTTTGAAATCGAATTCAGTTCGGTTCGATCTCATAACGCCCATGAAATCAAATCAAATTGAATTTATTATTTATATATTTTTATTAATATTATATATTATAAATATATTAAAAATTATATATACATGTAAAATGCATACAATATAAATATTTTTTTATTTATATACATATATATCATTAAAAAATATATTATAATAAAACATGACAATTCACTTTGAAATTGAATCGAACCGGTTTGGTTTGGTTCGGTTAGATTTGATGAGTAAATTCGGTTTAGATCGATTTGAAAAAAATGATCTCAAATCGAATCGTGCTCACCCCCAAGTAAAGAGCATCCGATTGTTGCGTCATATTCTTTCTTGGAACCTTGAAGCTGAGAAAATATAAATCACAATACATGTGCTAATTTCTTTTGTTGAGTTTTCTCTTTATATTTTCGAAGATGATAAAACTTAGTTTTTTTGTGATCTAATAAAATTGTTGAGTGTGTCCAAAACGGTTGGACACCAACGTAAACGCTGGATGAAAGCCTGATAGGAAGGATAACTCCCACAGAGATGACGTAGGGCCCATGACCCATTGCGAAGTTGTGTGATGTCATGTCTACGTCTTTTAATGTAATATTTATTTCACCAAAGAGGTCTGCCTTCCTCCCTTCCTTCCCTTGGTGGGGGGCAAAGAGCTGATCAAGGGGAAGTGAGACTGGTGTGAGCTAGGAAGAAGAGTTACTGTTTGATCACTTTGAAGGTTTCTTAGCACCAAAATTGATTTTAAGGCCTTCCTAGCTAACAATCGAAAAAGTCTAGAATAGGCTTCCATCTGAATTCTAAGGTGCCGGTCTCAAAATATAATCTTGGGTCCTGACTCATGGTAGTTTTGAACCAAGTTAAATTGAGATCCAAGAAAAGTAAATGTGACAGTTGTTCATATTTTGAAGTTTTTAAATATCGTTCACAACACAGAAAACATGAAAGGAAAAAATAAAATAAAATCCACAAAAGATAATATGATCATCTTGTTTACATTAATTGTTTGACGCTAGACATGAGATCGGTACATCTTTCTGGTCATTAATTCAATGCAGCAGAGAAGGGCCATGCTCAAGGGAGCACATTCACATCCGCACTATAACTTCAGTGCGGACATCCCAATTTGATCATTTCTCTCTCTTGGGACACCCTTGGATGCCGTCATAGTAACCGGCAATGCATGGCCATATATCTGTGTGTTGATGCAAGGTTAAGGACCCAACTAATAATCATTTAAGTGCAATCATTCTTGCTATTAGAAAAGCAGATTTGTCGGATTAATTAGACATCATGCGCAAACTCTGATTAATTAGAAGTATGGTAAAGTTAATTTGCCGACTCCTTTCCCCGACCCCTATATATTGATTGTTGATCCAACTCCGTGACTCGATTTGTTCCCAACTAATCTCCAGTTTACTGAATCCATCAATCAACTATATATATATATGATTCACGTCGATCTATATATTAATTAGGGAAACAAATTAGTTAGGGCTTGCTAATTAAGTGGCATCGGATCCCCCTTTCACACCGATCGAGAAGGCCATGGATTCAAGTCTCTCCTCATGTGATTATTATGTAACCTTGTAGGTGGAGAGATTTGACCCATGTGTTTGGATCGATGGAGACCTAATTGATTTAGTGCTCCCCTCCCACAACGACAATAATATAAAAGGAAGCACTCTTATTTAGGGAGAAATATTAAGCATGCATGGTTGAATTTGAACTATCATGCTTGTTGAGAATTGATTCATCGTCTGGAGTCGTATGCATGAAGGGATTGACGCGAGATCATCGGATGAAATGATAAGAAAAGGTAAAAATATAGGTGGAACACATCCACTAGCCGCACACAATGGTGTGCAATTGAGTACTAATCGAACATCTTCTGAATCTACTTATTATGATTGGCTGATTAATTTACATGGGCTGATTAAATTCAAGGGCATTTTTTTATTCTTTTATTAGGGTTTTTCTTGTTCTTAAAATCCTATCGCCACCAATCAAAGTTAGGTTTTTACACCATGGCTATATGTAAATTACATACCATTAACTTCTGGCCAAAGCCTGCCCATACCAAGAAGAGTAATCATTGGAGGTGATTTTCATCACCCAAGAACAGTCCTAAGATCTGCACATACCAAGAAGAGTTAACCCTTGGAGGTGATTTTCATCACGCAAAATCAGTCCTTACCGGCAGAAGCAAATTCCATAGAAATCACAGTATTTCCAAACACCGACGCAGATATATATATATATATATATATATAATAGAAGAACTGCAGGATCACATGACAAGACAGCCCTCAATGAGGTGGATAAAAGATACAAAGTATTATACTACATTGCCAAATACACAAATGAGATGGATAAACTCCTAAAGCTTTTGATCCTTGGTAAAACTCAAAAGACACAACAGAACAACAGTCTGCGGTAATATCATAGAAGAGTTGAGACAGATTACCCTCCTGTGGTGTACTTGTGCAGTCACTGTGTAGAACAAAGGTACTCAACTAAAGGCACGTAATAGATTCTTAAAACAGGTATACGAAAGCATGTTAACATATTAAAGCGAATGTTTAGGAAAAAGAAATTGGAATATGATATCACAGCAAGCATTCAAGCTCTCGGTTCTGTTGCCAGCCACCATGGAAACAACATAGTACTGGATAGATTTGAACTGCATCTGAGAGCGCGTACATCAAACATCCACGTCTACTTGCATTTCTTCCTTTGAATTCGGAAGAGGTAGAAGGATGTAGCTCATACCGTAATAGAAGGTAAAGGCAAAAGTGAAATACTCAATAATACACGTGCAAATGTGCAGTAATTTTTACATCAACGATTCACAGTCAGAGTTACATTGCATCTTATGAACAAATACCTCTGTACCAGTGTACACGATAAATGAAGTACATGCAGATTGATTCCAGGACTCAAAAATAAAATGTACAGTGTGAATCCCTCAATGAAAAATGAACAAGGATCACCATGCATCAGCACCCTTTGTTGCCCCAAGGATCATAGCTATTGCAGAAAGGACAGCCTACTCACAAAAAGGAAAGAAACTTAAGTTTCCCTACCTCAAAAAAAAACAAAGCATAATATAGGTCATTAAAACACACAGTTAGGATCATTATCGCATTCAACAAACATATTACAAAACAATCACAATCATGCAGTTGGACAAGAAGCTTCTGTTCATTGATAAACATTTTCCTTTTCTTTAGTGGCATCAATGAACTCGTGTCTTGCATCTGTTTTATCTCATAATACACTTGGAATTGACAGCGGATGAAGGAAATACGCCAACAAGAGAACAGGACACAAGGCATGATTAGAATGATAGCAAGATAGTTACAATCAAACCATGGGAATGAACATGCCCAAGAAACCCAAGCATACAAAATTCTATAGGAAAAACACATGGATATCAGATGCTTAACACAGCATTTTGGAAAATGCAAATGAATTAACCATGAGGCTCAAACCTGCAGGTTCTGCCTTCATAGAGCATTGCTTCAACACATTGAATTATAATCCCAGCACATCGAGCAACATTCATATTACTATCGATTCAGAAATTTATTCTAGTGGTTGTGTTAGACGAGTAATGTATGGATATCCAGATAGAACAGAGTCACAGGTAATTGACTTACGCTGTGCTGCCTCAGAAAAGAGCTATTGGTGCAACTTGGAGGCTTGGCAGACAAATTATAACAAAAAAATACCCTTAGGGGCTGTATGGAGGCAGTTATGGTAACTTCAGCGGTGGTCAAAAAACAAGCACTTTGGCGATCAACACCAAATGGAAAAAAAGATTTATTAAAGTCTTCAGTGAAATATGAACACATGGAACAGAGAGATAAACTTGCAAAAAGCACACTAGACTGCGCAAATGAAGGGGATGTGTAGCACACATCATCAGCTATATGACAGGTAACCTTTTAATGATACAACATATTATGCTCCTTCAAACCCTGCCATGCCAACTATGCCACAACTTTGACGAATTATTGCAACCGATCCATCACTTCAGCATGACATCAATCTTTCATTAAAGAAGACAATAGTGCACAAGAATCAAAAGTAGCCATAGAATTGGAAGTATAGAATGCAAGAAAACAGTGCATATAAACAAATTGCACTTGCAAATGAATATGAGACTGATACTTACAGCAATTGTGCAAGCAACATATCCAGGTTTCTCTCTGTGATCAATTCTGGCACATAGAAGAACAAATGCTCCAAGATACCAAGGAATAGCAGCAAGAAAGAACCCAATGACGAACCTTACATAAACATATATTAACATTTAAAAGTTATAATTCTTAAATCATGGTATGTAACTTATTATTTTTTTTTGCGGGAGAGGGGGGAGTAGATTGTTCAATCGTATCATAAAAAAGATATATTAACATTTAAAAGTCAACTATTTAACTTACTCTTTTCTTCAAAGCACTTCTATATTTCCGTTGCATGTCTCCCATATGTCTTGGCATGACCCCTCCCTCTTCTATTTGGACCTGACAAGAAGAGCAATAACAAATAAGATCACATGTTATCCAATCTATTCGATATGTCCATTACATATCGAATATGACATCTAATCTATTCGGTATGTCCATCTAGTTCTTAACCAATCTAGCCGTTAAAACCTGCTCCGACAATTAAGTCCATACACAAAATGCACATCAAAATATTAGAGCAGCCAATGTGACAAATTCACATAAAAATCTAAGCATGTGTTTTAATGATAGACATGATAGGGCAAGGGAAAATAGGAAGATTTCAATAAAGTTAATCATCTGCCATACAGGTGGGTGTTTATGAACCAAGTCTTCCAAAACCACTCCTTCTATAAATTACAAGTCAATAAAGTTAATCATCTACCATACAAGATCATCAAAACATTTATGGCACACATTAGTAGAGGTGCTCTCACCTGCTAAATGTTACTAAACCAATAAAGTTAATCGCACCGTACATGACTACTGAAACATCTATGATCCCCCTTAAAAAAGGTGTTTTCAATTTCCAAAAATTATGAGATCCAGAAAGCTAATTTTGTGTACATGATCGACAAACCAGCTATTATACACCTTAATAAAGGTATTTCTATTTTTCCAAAAATGTTAAATCAATAAAGCTAATTGCATGCCATACATAATCATCAAACAAGCTATCACAACAATCTCCACGACAGCATGCAAAAAATGTTCATGTAGTGCCACTGAACTCAGAGTTGCACGAATCTTCATGAAGCATGAATGAACCTATGAAGTCAAAAAGGGCTTCCAGAACTCTAATGTTTGTAAAATGCAGTGTGTTCCCAAGTTTACTCTAGAAAAGTCAGATAGCTGACACACTTCTTTTATCATAGTTTACATCAATTTTAATGGGCTCATAGAATGCCAAGTCTGCTACTCCACTTCATGTGCCTGTAGTGTGCAGTCCACAAGCATCTTCTGGTGTGACTGCTGTGAATTATAATTGAATGTCTGCTTTGGTTACCATTTTTAGTTTCACATGTGTGAAGCACAAAATCCTTGCAAAACTTATTTGCTGCACTTTGTTCCTTCATTAGTTTAAATTCTTATTTATAATAAATGAGAACTGCATCTGTTTTGTATGATTTCTAATTGAAATCTCTTACATTCTAGTGATTATTTTTTAGCTAATGATGGCTTTAGTCTCTTGATATGCATTATTGTGACGGACATTTTAACTTGTTCAATTCTAGATATTACTTACTTTATCTTTATGTTACATTTTTTTGTTCTGACTTGATAAGGTATATAGGCTTTGTGATAGGAAATGTCCTGACACTAATCACCGAATTTATATTTTAAGTAGGTCTCTCATTTTTCTTAGTTCTAATGATTTCTGCATTTACGACAGACATGATTTGGAACATGATGTTAATGGTGTTCCCCCTTGTGGTTTCATTTTAGATGAAGTGATGCAGCACTTGAAACTCTATCCTGCCTCTGATTTGGAACATGATGTTAATGGTGTTCCCCTTGTGGTTTCATTTTAGACGAGGTGATGCAGCACCGCAAACTTTTCTCTTTCCTTTCCTCATTCACTGTTCCTTATTTACTTTGTCATGCAGAACTATAAGGAAGCTGCTAGAATAAAGAGGAACCAGCATTGCGCCTTCGTAGATTTATGAAGAAAGCAGTTGAGTAAGAGAGATTTGAGGTTTGTGACATGGTCTCTCTCTCTCTCTCTCTCCCACCCATGAAGGCAGAGCTTAGGGGCTCTCCACACATCTCCCTCCTAGCAGTGCCAGTCTGTTCAACGCCTCACATGGCTCCCACTGGCGGAGTGGCGACCGGTTCGATCTCCCCTCCCACCGGCAGTTCGTTCACGTACTAGAGGGAAAGAGGAAGGGGGTCTTACCTGTAGCGGCGGGCAGCACGGATCGACGGTGAAGCGGCGGAGGAGCGGTGGCTCCGGTGACAGAAGGAGCTGTGTCGCCGGCGGCGAACACCCCCTCCCTGCTATGCCCCTCCCACCGGAGTGGATGGACAGCGAAGCGGCAGACGGGTGGGCTCTGGAGGCAGGAGGAATGGAGAGGGGTGGGCTCCGGCCGGCGGGGGCGGCGGGGACGGCTGGCAAGGGCGCGCGCGGCAGGGGCGACGGGAGGGAAGCCAGAGCAACGCGATGAAAACAGGGAGAGTGAACCAACGTTTTGGGTGCTGAGAGTTTTAGGTTTAATATAATATATATTATATTAAATGAAATCAAAAAATTATAATTATTTATTATTTATTTAATTATAGTATATGTACCTTTACCAATTGTACAGTTAACATAATTTTTATTATTAAATAATTTTATAATTTATGTATTATTAGGTATATTATAACAATTATATTATAAATGTTATGTTATAG
>JAHNEJ010002124.1:0-200000 GCA_022559845.1 Amorphophallus konjac | reverse complement strand
CAGTTCCTCCAAAGTAAAAAAGTCACATTGAAAATGAAACACCCTTCTCAAGGTCTGCCACACCTTATGATTTACAGCACATTGAATTATCAAATGCTCACTATTTTCTTGCCCATCTGAACAAAGCACACAACAGTTTCACACTTCGGGTCCCATTTTGTTCTGTAAATTCTAGTAGCAACCCTTTTCTGAAATAATAGCCACATAAATGCCTTAATTTTCAGAGGTGCTTTAACCTTCTAAGCTTCTTTGTACTTTGGTTAAAGAGCAGAAGAACGACTGTCAATGTAATTATACAAATTCTATCGTCCTCAGATTTTGGCGAATGGCTACTGCCTGATTTATTTCCAGTCCGTTGACCTGCTGGTACTACATTGCCTTGCGATCAGTGTTTACAACTTGCAGAAGCAGCATATACTCCTCACGTTTAGAACCCTTCGCAAATGAAAAGACCATTGAGTTATGCCTTCTTGAGACTGGTAACAATCTTTGACTTTGACCCATTTATAAAAATCCCATGGGATTTATCCTTTAAAGGCACTTCTGCAGCCCATTTATCATACCAAAAAAAGATGCACTGTGCATTCCCAGCTCTCATTGAAATACCTTGTTCCATCCATTTCCTTGCTCAGAATTCTAGTCCACTGTGGACTCTGACGTCTTTTGTGAAATTGCTGCAGATAAAATCTATGGTGTGATTTGTAATGCTTCTTCTGAATAAGCTGTTGCCGAAATAAATGGTTCTCCTTCATCAATCCCGCATCTATTTCCCCAGCAAAGCTAGATTCATTTCTTATTGATGTGACACCACTACGGGGTATGCAGCAAGTAAATGTAATCTTATGACCTATTCCGCATTCACAACCACATAACAATTAAGTTGATAAATCGGGGCCAAATCGCCGTCGCACACACGCGAGCCCGGGGTGACTAAATGATTCTAGGGGAGGTGATGGATCAAGACCCTTATTGGTAGAGTGCCAGCTGGGCTAGGGTTGCCCTCCCGAGGGTACGTAGCCCACGCTTATGGGGCTGGCCGGTGCCAATTGGGGCACTAGGTCCCACTCTCTCACTTTGGCCACGGTGACCACACTAAGATGGTGGCTCCGGGATCGGGCACTCGATCGTATGCACAACGGAGCTATGTCTACAGATATTAAATGAACAGACACTAAAGAGTAATGGAGCAAAGTTTAGAGCTCACCTGGTTGGTTTGAAGAAACCAACCCCGTTCGGAGACGTGGGCGAGCGGGGAAGTGTGGATCCCGCACACTGTGCCGATGTAGCTTGAGCTGCTTAATACATACACTACTCCTCACGTAGGAGGGTTGGACTAAGGGTGGAGAAATAAAGCTTACATCCAAACACTACCTCCACGTAGGGAGGGGCGCTAAGCCGGCCAAGCGGGAGGGGGAAACTCGCCGAGGTTGTAGGAGAGGAAGCCGACGTAGGATCTGCTCACTTGCTGTGAGAGGGGACAGGCCGCCGCTGTTGCAGTCGTAGTTCTTACTCCGTAATTTTGTCGGCGACGAGACTAGGAGGGAATTCTTCGTAACAGGAGCTGGGACGCCTCTGAATTTTACTGAATTCTTCTGACATCGTCGCTGGCCGCGGCGGAGGCTCGAACAGGACGAAGAAATTTGGGGTTGACGGCTTCAGATCTGATGCAGTAGGATGCAGAGGTTGTACCGTGGGCTCCCGAGCTCCGAATCTCGAACCGTCAGAATTTCTGGAACCGTGGATGAACCCTCTTTGCAGAAAAACTAGTGGGAGGCCGTCGGAGGTCGGGGTGGCCTGGGGGACGCCGATGAGTGAGTGCTGGTCGCAGAAGACTGGGGAAGGCAGTCCCGCGCGATTGAAGGGAAAAAATCAGAACTTTGGTTCCCGGACGCCGAATGTAGTTCTGCTTCTTGCTCCTGGTCGGGGACAGGGGGAGGAAGAACTTTGAAGAAGGAACTTTGGTCAGAATCCTCCACTGTGAATCGTGGTTCAACTTCTGGTCGAACTCTGGTGCTCTGCAGATGGAGCTTGGCGCAGTCGGGGGAGGATGGCTCTCCCGGGCAGCCCCGGACTCGGAATGGTACGATTCTTTCTCGCCTCTGTAGTGGACTGGACGACCTTTCCAGAAAGGTAAGGTACGCCTTCAGATGTCGTCGTATGAACTCGGGGGAGCTTCTGCAAGACGGGCCTTCTTCTGCCACCTGCAGATGTGACTGAATGAATGGGATGGTGGTGGGGTTAGGTAAAGGGGGATTGGAGTTTGGTAATGGAGGGAAGGATGGAGGTGATAGCAGATGGGGGAGGGATGTGTGGGGGTGATGAGAGGGGCGGAGCAGGTAGTATGGAGGTGCAAGAGGGTGGAGGGAAGTGGGGGCCGAAGCTTGGAGAGGGGGGTGGAGGGGTCGGCCAAGGCAATGGGGTGGGTGTAGATGGTGAGAGTGGTGCGCAACTTGTGGTGGGGTGGGGGTTTGGATGGTCAAGGGATATGAATGAGGGTGTGGGGAAGTGGGAAGGTTGCTTGGGGAAGAGGGATGGGTGTCTTGGAGGTGGGGAAGGTGTATGGGGAATAGGAAGGGTTGCTTGGGAAGTGGGGGAAATTAATGAGTCTTAAGTGGCCTAGGGGAGGTGAAGGGATGGAGGGTGAGGTGGCAGCTGAGGTGGCAGGGGAAGGGGGAGGTGAAAGGCAGGTTCGCCCAAGGGAGAGAGAGAGAAGGGGGAAGAGAGAGAGAGAGAGAATGAGAGAGCTAGAGAGAGAGAGGGGTGCACTTATGCTCAAATATTCAATACTTCATTAACCCTCTCAAGGGGGGTTGGGGTCCTATTTATAGGGATCCCAACATTTACAAAAAGTCCCTGGAGAAAATGCTAAAAGCAAATAAGCAAGGGGGTGGGGGAAGGAAGAGGGCGCCCATGGGCCAGGCCCATCTAATTGGGCCCATATGACCCCCCTAGCCTAACAAACATAGATAAATAACGTGATAACCTAGTGACATGACTCAAAATAAAGACAAGTACATCAAGATGACTCAAGAAAGGAGAAAATACATCAATATGTCTTTAGTAATAAACTCCCGTGTCGCCGTGGGCCCATCAAGTCGTGTAGTCGCACACTACCTGTCTCCGGAAGGGAGAGAGGTGTCGAGCCAAAGGGAATTCTGGGTGATGTCCCCATCAACTCCCCCGGGCTGCGAAGAGCTCGACTCTGTCGAGAAAGGGTCCACTCGACTGCGGTAATGCTCCAGGAGGTCGGGGTCCAGCTGTTGAAGATCCTCCCTACTCACCCATGAATCATCTGAAGGGGGCCGGCCCTTCCACCTGACCAAGTATCGCTCGTATGCTTTGCTCCGGGTGACAGTGACCTGTTCATCCAATATCCGCTCTATTTGCTCCCGTTGGCCCCTCTGGACTGGTGGAACTCTCTCATGGGTGGTGGCTCTCTCAGAAGGTGGAACATGCTCAATTCCCTCACTAGGTGTCACCGTGGGACCCCTGTATGGCACCAAGTCAGCCACATTGAATGTGGGACTTACTGCGTACTCCTCGGGGAGGTCCAACACGTAAGCGTTCGTGCCAATCCTCCTCAGAACCTGGAAGGGGCCTGATCCACGCGACCTCAGTTTGGAGACATTTCCAGGGAAAAGCCTCTCAGTTCTTACCATCACATAGTCACCCACGTGAAACTCCTGGTGGCGTCGGTGGGAATCGGCCGTTTTTTTATACACCTCATTGCTTTTGTTAATGTGTTTGCGGATTTCTTCATGCAATTCTTTCATGTGTTGGGCAAACGACTCAGCACTAATAGACACTCTAGCATGTGGAAGCAAAGGAATGAGATCTGCAGGTTTTCTAGGTTTGTACCCATGCACAGCTTCAAATGCGCTCATCCCTATCGATCTATTCACTGAATTGTTGTATGCAAACTCTGCCTGGGGTAATATGAGATCCCAATTCCCGGGGCGATCCTCAACAAGACACCGGAGTAGATTCCCAAGACTCCTATTAATGACTTCGGTCTGGCCGTCAGTTTGAGGGTGATAGGCCGTGAAAAATTTGAGAAGGGTCCCCATTAGGTGCCAGAGAGTCTTCCAAAAATAGCTGGTGAATTTGACATCCCTATCAGAAATGATGGTCTTGGGTAGGCCATGGAGGCGAACTACCTCATCGAAGAATAGGCGGGCCACATGAGAGGCATCGGAAGTTTTAGAGCAGGGGATGAAATGGGCCATCTTTGAAAACCTATCCACTACGACAAAGATTGAATCATGCCTTTTTTGGGTCCTAGGTAGGCCTAAGACGAAGTCCATGCTTAAGTCCTGCCAGGGACGGTCAGGGACAGGGAGTGGGGTGTAGAGGCCAGTGTTCTGCCTTGTCTGTTTGGCTGAGGCACATATCCGGCACTGTCCTACAATTTTGGCTACGTCCCTTTTGAGACTTGGCCAGTAGAACTGACCCTCAACCAAAGCAATGGTCTTATGCACCCTAAAATGCCCAGCAAGGCCTCCTGCATGTAACTCTCAGACCAGGAAATCCCGTAGAGAGGTTCTAGGTATGCAAAGTCTATGGCCTTTGAAGATGAACCCGTCCTCTAAGATGAATCCTTGGTGTTCCCTAGGTGAGAGGGTGGACAGAGTGGTATGGATTGGACCAAAGTCCGGGCAATCAGAGTACTCTTCCTTGAGTCTTTCAAATCCTATGACTTCCACCCGAATGGTAGCTAGCAAGGAAATTCTCCTACTGAGGGCATCGGCAGCACAGTTTTCACTTCCGGCCTTATGTTTGATCACAAATGTGTAGGCCTGGATGTATTCGACCCATCGGGCATGCCGAACATTCAGTTTCTGCTGGGAGTTGAGGTATTTCAGGGCCTCATGGTCGGAGAATATGACAAATTCTTTAGGCAAGAGATAGTGTCTCCAATGCCGGAGGGATTGTACCACGGCATAAAATTCCTTGTCGTAGGTGGAGTACCTCATCCTGGCATCACACAACTTCTCACTAAAGTAGGCCACTGGGTGTCCTTCCTGGCTAAGGATCCCACCAATTCCTACCCCAGAGGCATCACAAGTCACTTCAAAGACTTTGGAGAAATCAGGGAGGCATAAGACAGGGGCTTGGGTCATTCTCTCTTTGAGCTCTTGGAAGGCCCTAGATGCTGACTTGGTCCACACAAAGGTCCCCTTTATTAGGCAGTCGGTGATAGGGGCTGTGACTGTGCTGAACCCACGGATGAACCTACGGTAAAAGGTGGCTAACCCATGAAAGCTCCGGACTTCATGGAGAGTGCGGGGCTCTGGCCAATCGAGGATGGCTTGGACCTTTTCAGGGTCCATGGATACCCCGTCGGTGGAGACAACATACCCAAGGAAGGTAATGGACTTTGTCATGAAGTGACATTTTCCCAAATTGGCAAAGAGGCTTTCCTTCCTAAGGGTGGTACAGACTTGCCTTAGATGATTGAGGTGGGCTTCTTTGGATTGGCTGTAGATGAGGATATCATCAAAATAGACTACCAGGAAGACTCCAATGTAGGGCCTAAGGATCTCGGTCATAAGGCGCATAAAGGTGCTTGGGGCATTAGAAAGCCCAAAGGGCATCACCAGTCATTCACAGAGCCCATCCTTGGTTTTAAAGGCAGTTTTCCACTCATCCCCGAGTCTTATCCTAACCTGATGGTAGCCACTCTTGAGGTCTATCTTGGAGAAAACGGTGGCTCCAGCTAGCATGTCAAGCATATCGTTAAGTCTAGGTATGGGAAACCTATATTTGACTGTGATCTTGTTGATGGCCCTACTGTCGACACACATCCGCCATGTCCCATCTTTCTTTGGTGTGAGGAGGGCTGGGACAGCACAAGGACTTTTGCTAAGGCGGAGGAAGCCTTTTCTAATGAGTTTCTCCACTTGTCTCCTCAGTTCAGCATGCTCAGTGGGGTTGAGGCGGTAGTGGGGAAGGTTTGGGAGGGTGGCTCCTGGGACCAGGTCAATAGCATGTTGGACATCCCTCATGGGTGGCAGTTGATCGGGAAGCTCCTCGGGGAACACATCCTTGAATTCTTCTAGGAGAGGGTGTATTTCCACAGGGTGGGGATTGGAGGGTGTTGCCTCCCCTAGACAAAGGACAACAGCACACAAGGGTGTTCCTTGAGCTAGTTCTTCCTCGAGTTCTTTCCTAGAGATGAGGTGTAGGCCTTTGGTGGGACCCTCATGGGTGGACAGTTGACTTGTTGGTTGGGTTGGGGGTGATGTGACCCCTGGGTTTTGAGGTGGCGTGGGGAGAATTCCCTTGGAGGGTGGGTCCTTTCGGGGTGAGGAAGGGTTGAGGCGAATGGTCTTCCCCTTGTGTTCAAAGGTGCACGTGTTCGTTTTCCCATAGATGGTAGCATTAACATCATATATCCAAGGTCTCCCTAGCAGGATGCTTCCTACAGCCATAGGTATGATGTCACACCATATTGGCTCTTGGTAGGATGAGAAGGTGATGGGGATAAGACAACATGTGTTGACGGGTAGGGAATGGTTGTTAATCCATGAGACACGATATGATTTGGGGTGGGGTGTTGGGGTAAGTCCTAGGAGCTTGACGGTGTCCGGGGACACGGCATTGACACAACTTCCGTTGTCTAGGATAACCTTCCTAACATGGTCCCCAATTTTGATGAAGGTGTGAAAAATGGAAGTCCTCCTCCAATCATTCTCTTGTGGTTGGGTAAGGGTGCACCTTATTACTCCCAAGTGGGTGGAGTGGGGGTCATCTTCTACACCTTCCTCAAAGAATTGCTCCTCGTATTCCTCTTCCCACTCTAAAGTAGCCTCGTGTTCCTCAATAGTATTCTCATGGGTTTCTTGGGATGTGGTAGGTCCGCCCTCAATAACAAGGCTCGACATCCCCTTGGAAGGGCATTGGGAGGCTATGTGGCCATAACCATGGCACTGAAAACATTTAATCGTACTACTCCCTGGGGTCTTCCCTTTGGAGGCTTCCTCCCTTCGGGGAGGAGGGTTGAGTGGAGTGGTCTTTGTGGGGGTGGGAGTGGTTGGTTGGGGGTAGGGCCGAGTGGGGGTTCCCCCAGTGGGAGGAGGTGTTCTTAACAGAGGAGGTAGGTTGGGACGGGGTCCCGGGCCCTTGGGGGGGGGGGGGGCAAACCTAGGATTCCTAGAAAATCTCTCTATATCCCGGGCTATTTGATAGGCAATCTCCAAGCTATGCACTTCCCTCATAAAAAGCTCCCGTTTGATGTGGGGAAGGAGACCATTCCTAAACCGGGATAAAGTGACGGCTGGATCTTCAACCACACCACACCTTAGGAGATATGAGTCAAATTTTTCAATATACTCTTCCACGGTCTTTCCCTCTTGGGTAAGGCTTTGCCATTCATCAAGAAGAAGTTGGCTATAGGAGATGGGAAGATATTTGTTCCTAAGTTGATCTTTCATGTCTATCAAGTGTCAATGGGTTCCTCACGCCTGATCCTCCTTTGGCTTTCTACCTTTAGCCAATAGGTCTTGGCTAGTTTAAGAAGGTGCATCTTGGCCAACCTAACCTTTCTCTCCTCGGACATGGGGTACCAATCAAAGTATTGGTCCATGCCATACTCCCATTCTTTATAGGTACTAGGGTTATGAGACCCATCAAAATTAGGAGCTTCCACTTTGATCATTCTTAGTAGGAAGTCATCCTGATCCTCACGTGGTCGCCTCTCATGGTATCGAGGTTGTGGGGCTCTCTCTTGCTCACGATACCACTCATCATCTAGGTCTTCCCTCTCATGTTCAACCCGCGGAGGAGGAACTCTTTGGGCATGGTTCCTAGGTGGGGCCCTAGCTTCTTCTAATCTCTCTAATCGGGTGGAAATTCTATTCATTTGCTCCGTGAGGACTTGGATGGCAGCCTCAATTCGATCCATAGGAGTTTGGGGAGCTTCCCTAGGGATGTTTTGGTTGCCATGAACATTGGGATCCATAGGTGGGTTGGAATTAGAAGGATCAGCCTGATATATGGTACCCCTACGGGTGGACATGCACAATGATGACAACACGGGATAGAAATGCAATTGCCCTTGGACCTAGGCTTGTAGAGACAAGTCTAAAACTTGCTCTGATACCAACTGATGTGACACCACTACGGGGTATGCAGCAAGCAAATGTAATCTTATGACATATTCCGCATTCACAACCACATAGCAATTAAGTTGATAAATCGGGGCCAAATCGCCGTCGCACACACGCGAGCCCGGGGTGACTAAATGATACTAGGGGAGGTGATGGATCAAGACCCTTGCTGGTAGAGTGTCAGCTGGGCTAGGGTTGCCCTCCCGAGGGTACGTAGCCCACGCTTATGGGACTGGCCGGTGCCAATTGGGGCACTAGGTCCCACTCTCTCACTTTGGCCACGGTGACCACACTAAGATGGTGGCTCCGGGATCGGGCACTCGATCGTATGCACAACGGAGCTATGTCTACGGATATTAAATGAACAGACACTAAAGAGTAATGGAGCAAAGTTTAGAGCTCACCTGGTTGGTTTGAAGAAACCAACCCCGTTCGGAGACGTGGGCGAGCGGGGAAGTGTGGATCCCGCACACTGCGCCGATGTAGCTTGAGCTGCTTAATACATACACTACTTCTCACGCAGGAGGGTTGGACTAAGGGTGGGGAAATAAAGCTTACATCCAAACACTACCTCCACGCAGGGAGGGGCGCTAAGCCGGCCAGGCGGGAGGGGGAAACTCGCCGAGGTTGTAGGTGAGGAAGCTGACGTAGGATCTGCTCACTTGCTGTGAGAGGGGACAGGCCGCCGCTGTTGCAGTCGTAGTTCTTACTCCGTAATTTTGCCGGCGACGAGACCAGGAGGGAATTCTTCGTAACAGGAGCTGGGACGCCTCTGAATTTTACTGAATTCTTCTGACGTCGTCGCTGGCCGCGGCGGAGGCTCGAACAGGACGAAGGAATCTGGGGTTGACGGCTTCAGATCTGATGCAGTAGGATGCAGAGGTTGTACCGTGGGCTCCCGAGCTCCGAATCTCGAACCGTCAGAATTTCTGGAACCGTGGATGAACCCTCTTTGCAACAAAACTGGTGGGGAGGCCGTCGGAGGTCGGGGTGGCCTGGGGGACGCCGATGAGTGAGTGCTGGTCGCAGAAGACTGGGGAAGGCAGTCCCGCGCGACTGAAGGGAAAAAATCAGAACTTTGGCTCTCGGACGCCGAATGTAGTTCTGCTTCTTGCTCCTGGTCGGGGATAGGGGGAGGAAGAACTTTGAAGAAGGAACTTTGGTCAGAATCCTCCACTGTGAATCGTGGTTCAGCTTCTGGTCGAACTCTGGTGCTCTGCAGATGGAGCTTGGCGCAGTCGGGGGAGGATGGCTCTCTCGGGCAGCCCCGGACTCGGAATGGTACGATTCTTTCTCGCCTGCGTAGTGGACTGGACAACCTTTCCAGAAAGGTAAGGTACGCCTTCAGATGTCGCCGTATGAACTCGGGGGAGCTTCTGCAAGACGGGCCTTCTTCTGCCACCTGCAGATGTGACTGAATGAATGGGATGGTGGTGGGGTTAGGTAAAGGGGGATTGGAGTTTGGTAATGGAGGGAAGGGTGGAGGTGATAGCAGATGGGGGAGGGATGTGTGGGGGTGATGAGAGGGGCGGAGCAGGTAGTATGGAGGTGCAAGAGGGTGGAGGGAAGTGGGGGCCGAAGCTTGGAGAGGGGGGTGGAGGGGTCGGCCAAGGCAATGGGGTGGGTGTAGATGGTGAGAGTGGTGCGCAACTTGTGGTGGGGTGGGGGTTTGGATGGTCAAGGGATATGAATGAGGGTGTGGGGAAGTGGGAAGGTTGCTTGGGGAAGAGGGATGGGTGTCTTGGAGGTGGGGAAGGTGTATGGGGAATAGGAAGGGTTGCTTGGGAAGTGGGGGAAATTAATGAGTCTTAAGTGGCCTAGGGGAGGTGAAGGGATGGAGGGTGAGGTGGCAGCTGAGGTGGTAGGGGAAGGGGGAGGTGAAAGGGCAGGTTCGCCCAAGGGAGAGAGAGAGAAGGGGGAAGAGAGAGAGAGAGAGAATGAGAGAGCTAGAGAGAGAGAGAGGGGTGCACTTATGCTCAAATATTCAATACTTCATTAACCATCTCAAGGGGGGTTGGGGTCCTATTTATAGGGATCCCAACATTTACAAAAAGTCCCTGGAGAAAATGCTAAAAGCAAATAAGCAAAGGGGTGGGGGAAGGAAGAGGGCGCCCATGGGCCAGGCCCATCTAATTGGGCCCATATGACCCCCCTAGCCTAACAAACATAGATAAATAACGTGATAACCTAGTGACATGACTCAAAATAAAGACAAGTACATCAAGATGACTCAAGAAAGGAGAAAATACATCAATATGTCTTCAGTAATAAACTCCCGTGTCGCCGTGGGCCCATCAAGTCGTGTAGTCGCACACTACCTATCTCCGGAAGGGAGAGAGGTGTTGAGCCAAAGGGAATTCTGGGTGATTTCCCCATCACTTATGCACCCTGTTTAATCCAATCAGTACCTTATCACAATTTTCCTGAAATTCTTTTTGATGCTTTCCTCTAATCCCACTTGAGGTGCATAACACTAATTATAGCTAAAATCTCTTCACCTATCACAAGTTTAACTAGTACAACTCTACCACCCCCTCTCCTGAGTTCTACTACTTTGTCTTTTAAATTTTTATTTATAATAATAACTACATTTCGATTATGGCTTTTGCCTAGATACCATAACTTATGGTCATCAATTTCTTTTGCTTTAGATTTTGTCTGCCTAACTTCTTGTAAACAAGTTTTATTGATTCTCCCTTCTTACATGAAGTCTACTAATTCTATATTCTTACCAGTTAGGTTTCTATATTCCATGTAATTAGATGAATTTTATCCTTTTAGACCATGGAATACGAATTGTCCAATCTTCATCCTTCAACAGATCGGGTATGAAATTAGGGGTACTTTCAAACATAATTTTTTCTTCCTTTACTCCTGTTCGTCCAAGAACCCTTGCTTATTTTTCTGCAATTGGGCACCATTCCAGTGCGTTGCTCGGGGGGATGCCTTAGCAAACCTTGTCATTACACCCTGGTGTCAATGTAACTTCTAGCTTCTGGTGAATGCCCTAGCATTAGCGAGTGAAAGATTTGGATGAGGATCCATGATTGAGATGCGGCCATTTTTTTTTTCAAGTGCTAGCTGTGTTCCTAACACAGCCTCCTCCTTTCTTACCCGGCCTTGGAACTGGCCATGGCAAAGTTAGATAAATAACATAAAGCCAATGATGGTACCCTGCATCTTTCCCAAAAAGTGGGATGAGTGATGGTGGACTTGTTTAAGTGTTTCTCATTTTATCTATTAATTCCAAGGTTGTTGCAACATCCTGCTTTCCATTTTCAAGTCTCTTTTGTGAACATGATATGAAGATGCAAACTAGATTTCTTGTGGTCTAAGATTGTATTTTACTTTTGAACTTGGGTGGACTTTCAAACATCCAAAAGTCACCAAAACTGGAGTTTGAAAATGCAAGTTTCCAAATTTTCTCATTTGTTCATTCTCAAACCTCGGTTCCTTCTGTCGTATTTGGAACTCTTCAGTGCTTGACTATTCAAATTTCACAATGGTGCTGGTGATAATCTTGCACCCAAAGGTGGGTTTGGACTGAAGTTTCTTTTTTTCCAAGTCATTCATTCAAAAAATCCAATATCCTTGGAGGAAGTCTTACCCTAATCAAATGAAAACGTTTTGTTGTTCAGGTTCAGTGAGGAAATGGAATTGATAATGTTGCAAATGAACTTGAACTGTGAAAAGTTGGCGGCATTTGACAGTGCAACTCTTGTGGAGGAAGGTGGATCCAATATCCCAGATATTTTATTCATTTTTTTATGGCAAGCTTGTTAAAAATCATGCAGATCCTGCTGCGCATACAACAAAATTTTCATTGCTTCCTATTTATTTCTCTCTTTTTTTGTTGGCAGGTAGGCAAAATAATGCTACATATAGTGTGTAATGCCCTGGATCTCTATTGGATCTTTATTAGGTCTTTCGGATGCCTCATTTTCAACCGTTCGTCATCTCTCTTCGTTCTCTCTCGTTTCAGGGTCTCTCGGCGTGGGGTGCACACCGTTGCGGAGCTGGCCGAGGCGAGGACGTGATGGAGTGATCGGGACGCGGGATGGGGCGTCGGTTTGAGCATGGCGTGCGCGATCCCTCGGTGGATTCCAAGAAATGCGCCGTTTGCGTCCGGGTGATTTTCGGCGTGGTTTAGTCGCTTCGGCGCGCAGTTTCTTCGGTGGAGGTAGAGAGATGGACCGCCACTTCCTTCCGCACATTTTCCCTGCTTTTGTGCGTTGTTTGATGCTCGATCAGGGGAGATCGGGTCAGTTGTTCGTGTAGCGGTCGTTCTCTCGTACGTCACAGTGCTGTAACGCGTCCGCATTGGACCGTTACATGCTGTTCGTTCAGGTTTCAAGCGTGGGTCTGTTGGCTCTGACGGCCCTGCCTTGGTGCGTCAGAGCGGGTAACGCGCCTATGGTGGTGCGTTACAGTCCTGTTGTGGCCGTGATGGCCGTTGGACTTTTCGGTGTGCGGCCGTGTGTTTGTGGGTCCGTGTTAGGTGACGTCTATGGCTGTTTTGGGCTAGGTTTGTGACGTGTCTGTGTGTATCTGTCTATGTTAGGGTGATGTATGTCGTTCCCGTGGTCTGGCCGCCTTCCCCGTGGGTGTCGGTTGACATTCCTATGATGGCCGAGACTACGTTTTCGAGTCTGTCTGCAGTTTCTTGTGCTGCCTTCGGTGTTTGAGGTACGGGTGACAGTGCATGTTTGACTGTCTGTACTTCAGCTCCGTGCTTCGTGATCTTATCGTGTCGTTACTTTTCGTCACAGACTCTTTGTGACAGCTCGCGGAGCGCGGCACTTTCCGTTATACGGTTTGTAAGCTAGTCTCCGTCGGCTCCCGGCTGCACCGTAGCGTCCTACGGGAGGAGAAAACTAGCTAGAGGCCTGGCTCAGGT
Organism: Amorphophallus konjac; assembly: GCA_022559845.1. Lineage (NCBI taxonomy): Eukaryota > Viridiplantae > Streptophyta > Magnoliopsida > Alismatales > Araceae > Amorphophallus > Amorphophallus konjac. The sequence goes on along the minus strand of JAHNEJ010002124.1, from coordinate 186,995 downwards.
AAAAGCCAGTGTGTGCACACGTGGTCAGGGGCTGAGGACTGACGCCGCGAGCTTGACCCTGACTAGTACTTGTTATTGTGGTTCCGCATGGGTCTGCGACTCGGCCGCGCTCGCGTCGACGCGATCGGTTGGTAGTTGAGACACTTGTGGTGTGTGTTGTGGTGCAGTGTAAGACGTCAGCAGACGCAGCTGGCCGTTCTTCTTGTGAGGTGGTCTTAGTCTCTGTCGGGCCGTTGTGACGACAGCGTAGACGAGACACTTGTCGGCGCAGCATAAGGCGTCAGTGGACGTAGCTGGCTGTTCTTCTAATAAGGGGTGCTTCCGTCACGTGACGCGTGACTCATGTTTTCTCGGAGTCTGTGTTTCCCTTCTGAGTTGGTCTGTTCTGGGCTGGGCCTGAACCAGCTTGGTGTGGTACACGACGCTTCGGTTATGTCGTCTGTGTCTGCCTAGATCTTTTCTAGACTTTCTTTTGCATGCTGTCGTAGGTGTAGATTGGGGTGCTTGTTTGGCTTTTCCCCGTTTTCCTTGCTGCTCCCTACTCTTGTTCCCCGTTCTGTTCCCTTCTGCTATTGCTAGGCGTAGTTTGAGGGCCGAGGTTAGTTCGGCTTTCCTCTTATTCCCCTCGTCCTTACTTGTTTTCTACTCCTACTTCCCTTTCTTTTACAGCTTTCTAGTATAGCTTTCCTGCTGTTCCTCCGGTTGTTTCCCTTGTTCCGTGTTATTGCGTATTTTTCAGTGGGGATCCGCGTGATCCCTACTGAGCCAGTGACACGAGGCTCACCCCTGCTTTTCTGGTGGGGTGATGTGTTCGTTCTGCTTCCGCGGGTCCTGGAGTTCGAGTCGTAACTGTCAGCTAATACCTCCGTCGGGCTTCCCCCGACTTCTCGGTACGTCTTTTCTTTCTGTCGACTGTACTGCTAGACTGTTGTCTTTAGCTTTGGACTTGACTCTGGTATATAATTGTTTAAAATCTGTTAATTAAAAAGTAATTTTATTTCTGCTACTTTAGCATCCCGATCTAATGTAATTTAATTGCTTACTGTTATATCTATTAGTTCAATGTACTACACGACAATCCTTTTTCCCTTCGGAGCTTTACCGCTCTTGGGAGGCCTCGCGGGTTCCAAGTGGTATCAGGCGTATTCGGTAGTCCTACTGGATATATCTGATATCCGGAATATGGGTCGTCACATAGTGGAATTATAATTTTGATCAAGTGGGGAGATTACACTAGAAAGATTGGTATTGATGCCAGTGCAGAAACAATCAAGGAGGCTATAGAGTCAGCATTTGGGCTGCGAACAAGGAGGGGATTTTGACTCGAGGATGAAGATGACGTTGTTCGCAGCCTTGACAGAGAGATGCCCCTGGGTACCTACACTCTTCACCTCGACGAAGGTAAATGGTTATTTCAGTATGAACTTTGGTGTTGTATCATGCTGTAGGACATGCTATGCATTCTATTTGGCCTAGTTTCTTTCTTTAAAACTTTTGTAGAATTCTTTCAACATAGCTATGACTTTTTATTATTCCAACCAACGTATCCTTATTTTTGTGAAATACTCGAGTTATCATTATCGTAAATCCCTCCACCGGTAAGTTGGGGCTTTCCCTTTTGTCATTTCCTTGTTCAATGTGCCGGGACTTAGAAATTCCAGCGCATTCAATTTTCAATGGTTTCATACCGGTAAGGAATATTTTCGTTTTGTGCAAGGCTGAGCCTCTCTTCCCAAAAAAACAAGGAAGAATAAAAATAGTGGTTAAGGCTGAACCTTGCATTGGTGGGAGCCTTGTGATATCGGGCATGCTTTGCTTTTACATGTCAGTGAGGGCTGAGGAATACACATTTTGCTAACACATCCAAGTTGCATATGCATTGGGAACAAGATACTTGAAAGAAAGAGAACAGTTTGTCTAAACCTCCTTTCGATCTTTGCCGCTGGTAGCTGTTGTTATTCTCACAAGTATACATACATCTTGCATGATATCCTGTTTCTTTTCCTTCTCATGCACATGCTCACCAATCATCTCCCACTTATGCACCATGGCACATGAAATCATTTTTTTTTGTATGCTACTGTCCCTTCCATGCCTGTGTGATCGGCCTTGTACTATAGAGAATACCATTTATGTATGTAAATTTTTCATGAACTCATGGATTAAAAATATTATAAATTCTTAGTGTTTTAATTTACAAAATTTATATGTTATTTTTATATATTCTTTTTATTCTTTTTTCATATTTAAATTTCATTTCAGTTGTTCGAGAGGAATGATTAACTAATAGATATTCGGTATAACTACATGATATCGTATGTCACCGTTAAGTATTATATAAATTTTATATAAAATGTGTCTATTTCATAGTAATTTTTATAATATCTTTTTAAAAATAGTTGTTGATTTTTTTGTAGGTACTTTCAAGAGAAGATGACTAAGAATAATTATAAAGTTATGAAGATTATGTGGTTGTCATATTTGGATAGTTGTGGACATTTTGTTTTGAAGATGTATAAATAGAGTTGTGTATGTCAAATGTATTTTAAGTTCATATTATCAGAATCATATGGATGTCATATTATGGATATCATATTGTGACTTATGACATTGTATCTTTTTGTCATTTGATTTTATATTTTAAATTTTGTAATATTTTTTTGTGAGAAAATAGTTTCATTCTATATTTAGAAGAAATTTATAGGGTGTTTGGGAATAGTTTTTTCTCTATTTTTTCCTCTTAAATTTAAAAATAGGAATACATAACTCACTAACCACGTTTGGTGGTTACGCTCCTAATTTTTAGGGAAGAATCTCACTCTATTGAAATCTCTTTCTAAATAAAAACAACCCAATAGTAATTTTTTTTCTTACGACACTCGTTGCGAGTCTTTGTCAACTCTTCTCGCGACTCACCCTGTGGCATTGTCCTCTCAAGATCTTCTTCACCTTTGTGGACAACATTCAAAACCCACGAGGTATGCATCTTCCTCCCCTCTCTGGCGCCGTCTCCCCTGCATTGTACTTCCCCTGCACCCCTCTGCCCTCCCTCTCCTCTGCCGTGGCAGCCGTAGCCCTCCGCCCTCCCCTCCCTCTCCTTTGTTGTGGCAGCCGTCTACAATTGTAGCCCTCCCGTTTCTCTCCTCTGCGTCGTGGCATGTCTGCACCGCCCTCCGCCCTCGCCTCCTTCTCCTCTGTCGTGGCAATCGTCTCCCCTCCCTCTCCTTTGCCGTGGCAGTCGTAGTCGTAGCCGTCCGCCGTCCCTCTCCTCTGTCGTGGCAGCCACATCCGTAGCCCTCCGCCCTCCCTCTCCCTCTCCTCTGTCGTGACAGCTGTAGTTCTCATTATTTTAATTTACAAATTTTATATCTTATTTTTATATATTATTATTTTTATTTCAGTTGCTTGAGAGGAATGATTAACTAAGAGATATTCAATATTATTATATGATCTCTTATGTCACTGTAAGTATTTTATAAATTTTATATAAAATGTGTCTATTTCATATTAATTTTTATAATATCTTTTTTAAAATAGTTATTGATCTTTTTGTAAATACTTTCAGGAGAAGATGACTAAGAATACTTATAAAGTTATGAAGATTATGTGGTTGTTATATTTTGATAGTCGTGGATATTTTTTTTTGAAGATGCATAAATTGATTTGTGTATGTCAAATGCACTTTAAGTGTATATTATCATAATCATATAGATATCACACTGTCAATTATGACTTTTTATCTTTTTATCATCTGATATTATATTTTAAATTTTATAATCTTCTTTTGTGAGAAAATAATTTTATTCTATATTTAGAAAAAAATTATACGTGTCATTAAATTTTATTTGTGAGAATTTTTTTAGAAGAATTATCGTTAAATATAAGATGTTATATGGAGAATAAGACTCATTTTAAAAGTTAATAATTTATATTTCGAGGTACAAATTTTTTACTTTTTAGTGATTTATTTATTTTGACAATTTATATGGCAAAAAATTTTGTCGCCTAAAAAGAATAGAAATAAAAAATATTTACTTTCTATATAAATCTTAGAAGTCAAAAATTATCATCTTCAAAAAAAATAATAGAGGGTACATATAAATGTCTTCGATCACAAATTTATATGACGAAAAAAAAATCACATTCTATAATTATCATTTTTGCATTTTAAAATTTTTACTTTCTAAAATTCACTTTTCATCTTCTATTTACATAAAATACAGTCGAATCGAAATCAAAATATAATTCGCCGTCTTTTCATCTTTTTAATAAAATAGACGACGAATTTTGATATTTTAAAAGATAGAATAATTTTATCTTATATTATTATTTTTATGCTGGACTAGAAGTCTGTGTGGATGGAAGTCGACGTCCCGACTATATCTCATTAATTGAGATAATTAAAAATGTCGCAAAGGGCATTACATGGAGGCATTAAAAGTGCGAGTACAAAGCAATGTTCAAGTAATAATTCCGTCGTCATCGGTGCCGGTTCCCGGGGCATTCGTTACATGACAGACTGGGTTTCCGCTACTTTACAAGATGCCCATTGACATCTTCTTAAGGGGGGCGTTCAGCTGCATCAATTAGAGATCTCTCTTCTTGGATGACTAATAAAAGGAGAATATTAATCTCAGTTTGACTGGAGATGGAGACGGGGGATGATTTTTTTGGAAGACCTCCATTGACCTTGACGAGGGAGGCTCCGGGCTTCATACGGCGTGCACTTATCTACTTGTTCCATACTCTCTCTAGAACCGTCGCATTATTTATCCGAGAACTGTACATATATATTTGAGTTTATTTGATTCCAGTACTTATGATCATCATTTCAGGGTTTTTTTTAAAATTTTAATTTGTTAATATAATATACATACCCCTGTTCATGTTGCTGATAGTACTTATGTATGACGCCAACTATATGTTAATCAATCCAAGGGAAAACGATGAGAATATTGATTAGAGGGTGGTGGTGGGGACAGCCGGCGGACCTCGCCGTCTCCCTGACCGTTTGTTAATCTAGCTGCTTCAATTCTCACCTGTGGTGATGGTGACGTGGACTAATAAAAGAATTATTAATAATAATGACTAATGAAATCATAGTCTCCATTTGACTCGGTCGATATATATTTTTGGAAAGTCCATACATAAGAGACCGAGAGACCATATATTTTTGGAAAGTCCATATATATATATATATATCCATCGATGACCTTGACGAGGGAGTCGTCGTGCGTGCTTGATACGTCATGCCCGCTAGTTTAAATTATTTTCTTTTGGAATAAATTAAGTGGGCCCTGACCGCCTTCAGGGACTCCATCACAGAAGACCCACTGGGGGCCCTGGCTGGCTGGACGGCCGCAGCTCACTACTGCAGCTGGCCGGGCGTCTCCTGCGACCCCTCCAACACCTCCGTCCTCTCCATCTCCCTCCCTGGGAAGAAGCTCGGCGGCACCATCTCACCCTTCCTGGGCAACATCTCCACGCTTCAGCTCCTCGAGCTGAGCTACAATTTCTTCTATGGCACACTACCGTCCCGGCTCGGGCTCTGCTCGGAGCTCGTCAGCATCTCCGTCTTTCAGAACCTCCTCTCCGGCGAGATCCCCGAGGACCTGGGGAATCTAAAGAAGCTCAGGAGCTTGGACTTGGGGAGGAACTTCTTCAACAGAAGCATCCCCACCAGCATCTGCAACTGCACGTCTCTCTTCGAACTGGGTTTGAACACCAACAACCTCACTGGTATGATCCCATCAGATATAGGCAATCTGGCTAATCTTCAGATATTTGTAGCCTACACAAACAAACTGGTTGGATCCATACCAGCATCCTTCTGGAGGTTGACAGGCATGCGGCATTTAGATTTGTCTGGGAACCAGTTGTCTGGCACCTTATCACCCGAGGTTGGAAACTTCTTAGAGTTATCTATCCTCCACCTCTTTGACAACCTCCTCTCCGGCGAGATCCCCAACGACCTGGGGAATCTGAATAAGCTGGGGAGCTTGATCTTGGGGAGGAACTTCTTCAACGGAAGCATCCCCACCAGCATCTGCAACTGCACGTCTCTGTTCCGACTGAGTTTCCACACCAGCAACCTCACTGGTACGATCCCATCAGATATAGGCAATCTGGCTAATCTTCGGATATTTTTAGCCTACAGAAACAAACTGGTTGGATCCTTTCCAGCATCGTTATGGAGGTTGACACGCATGCAAATTTTGGATTTGTCCGAGAACCAGTTGTCTGGAACCTTATCTGCTGAGGTTGGAAACTTCTCAGAGTTATCTATCCTCCACCTCTTTGAGAACCAGTTCTATGGACCCATCCCACAAGAACTGGGGCATTGTAGAAACCTCACTGGATTGGCCCTGTACCAGAATGGGTTTACAGGGAGCATCCCACAAGAACTTGGAGAACTGATAAACCTGGTTTATTTGTTCTTATACTCGAACGCGCTGTCCTCAACCATCCCTGCTGCATTATCCCATTGCAGGTCACTGACCACGTTGGCTCTTTCTAGCAATGAGCTGAGTGGGAGCGTACCGCCTGAGTTGGCATCCTTGACTTCTCTCAAGCTTTTGTCTCTCGATGGTAATAGATTGACAGGGGGGGTCCCTCCATCCTTGATGAACTTGACAAACCTGGAGAAGTTGACCCTGTCTGGCATCAACCTGACAGGTAGACTTCCTCCAGACATGGGCTCGCTCTACAAATTAGAGGTGCTGAATGTCGGCGACAATGCCCTCCATGGGCCCCTCCTTTCCAGTTTAGCCAATTGTACCCGTCTCACTGATGCAAGATTCGGCTTCAACTGGTTTACAGGGAATATTCCTCTGGGCTTGGGAAGGCTGCAGAACTTGCAATACTTCATTGTTAACCAAAATTGGATGTCTGGGAGAATACCTAGCAGTCTATTCAATTGCACGAAGCTCGACACTTTGAGCTTGGGAGAAAACAATTTCGGTGGGATTCTGAAGCCCCAAATCGGAAACCTAGCCAATTTAAAGTACTTGCATCTAACAGCAAATGCATTCTCAGGGTCAATTCCGCGGGAAATCAGCAACTTGACCATGCTGATAAGCTTGAGAATGGGGGAAAATAAATTTTCCGGCCAAATCCCCACGGAAATATCAAAGCTCTCACTCCTGCAATGGCTTTCCCTTCGGGTGAACTCTCTAGAAGGTGTGATCCCCGAACAACTATTTGAATTGGAGCGGCTCAATGTTCTAGAATTGCAGGAGAATAAGCTCACTGGATCCATACCAGACACAATACCAAAACTCCGAAGCATTTCCCGCCTGTACCTCCATGGAAACCAACTCAGTGGTCTTATTCCCAGAGGCTTCAGAGATCTTCAAAATTTGCTTTTAGTTGATCTTTCTCACAATCAGCTGGTTGGGACAATACCTGGTCCAGTGATCACGAGCATGAAGAGCTTGCAATTGTATCTCAACCTATCCAACAATCTGCTCCAAGGTTCTCTCCCCACTGAGATCGGTGGGCTAGAAATGGTGCAGGGGATTGATATTTCTCATAACAATCTCTCTGGAGGCATTCCAGGATCACTTGGAGGGTGTAAGAACCTTCGTTCCCTTGACCTTTCAGCAAATAAATTGTCGGGCCAACTTCCTGGTAAGATATTTCCTCAGTTTAGTTTACTCACTAGCTTGAACCTTTCCAGCAATAAACTGTTAGGGGAGATTACAGCGGATATAATTGAGGCGAAGCAACTTACATCTCTCGATCTTTCTCAAAATGGGTTTGAAGGAGAAATCCCAAAGAGTTTGGAGAACCTCACTAGTTTAACATACCTCAACCTCTCTTTCAACCAATTACAGGGTCCTATCCCAGAAGGTGGGATTTTTAAGAACTTGAAACCTTCAAGTCTAGATGGAAACCTTGCACTATGTGGAGCCAAAATCCGTGCACCCTGCTACAACAAAAGGCACCATAATTATTCAAAGAAGGCCCTCTTGGCGATTGTGTTGCCATCCTCACTGGGTCTACTCTTGCTCTTGCTACTTGCTTTTATTGTCAAGAAAAGGTGTCAAGCAAGGAGATGTCCAGAAGATAATATCCCGGATTTAGAAGAACAACTAAGATCAGCACAAGATTTGACGAGATTTACAGAGGAAGATTTGCATATTGCTACTGAGTTCTTCAAGGAAGAGAATGTGATTGGAAGTAGTAGCCTAAGCATTGTTTACAGAGGAAGGCTTCGGGATGGTGGGAGGCTTGTTGCTGTGAAGAAGCTGAACCTGCAGCAATTCCCATCAAAGTCTGATAAATGCTTCTTCACAGAGTTGAAGACCCTAGGATACCTAAAGCATAGAAACTTGGTTAAAGTGGTTGGTTATGCCTGGTAGCCCGGCAAATTAAAAGCCCTTGTACTGGAATTCATGGAGAATGGAAGTCTAGAAAATGTAATACATGACACAAGATTGGATAGGTCAAGATGGAAGAAGGTCCCTGAAAGGCTGAGGGTATGCATATCAATTGCTAATGGCTTGGTTTACTTGCGCTATGGTTATGACTTCCCTGTTGTCCATTGTGACCTGAAGCCAGCCAATATCCTCCTAGATCAAGAATGGGAGGCTCATATCAGTGACTTTGGAATAGCTCGGATGCTTGGCGTCCATTTGCAAAACAGTGGCGGGAGCTTGCCCACTACCTCTGCACTACAGGGAACCATAGGCTACTTGGCACCAGGTAACAAACTCTCTTTTTCCTTTTCGTGGCCCTTTTAATGGTCTTATTTTGAATTCCTTCTCTATATCTAATTGAAGGCTCACCTTATCACTTAACATCTCTGTGGGGGACTAATGTGTTCTTCTCAGAGTTTGCATATATGACGAACGTGACACCGAAGGTGGACACATTCAGCTTCGGCGTTGTCATCATGGAGTTCCTCACCCGAAGGAGGCCAACGTCAGTGGAAGGAATAGATGGCCATCCCCTGGCACTACCAGAGTTAGTGGCAGAGGCACTTGCTGGTGGAGTTGACAAGGTCCTGCTTGTGCTCGACCCAGATATAGAGCTCACAAGCTCTGGGGACGTGCAGATGGCTGTGATGCTCTTGGAGCTAGCCGTATCATGTACGCATGCAGAAGCTGATGCCAGGCCAGACTTGAATGACGTCCTCTCCTCTCTATTGCAGCTGAGAGTAGGTCTGCAGTGATCAATACCACCGCATGCAACCAATTGAGCTTCAAACAACAGTGGCAGTTCTTATGATTTCTGCAGCATATACTACATAAACAGGCCTATGCTAGTAATTTCAGGTTCCTGTGTTCAACCACAAAACTTAATTTTGATTAGTGTTTGCAGTGTCAAAAACTAGAGTCTATAGATTTATGCACACTTCTTGAAATATGTAATAAGCTCTTACTTTTGCTCCACCATGTTTGACTGTTGCCGGTGTGGCCAAGTCTGCCAGTGTTGGAATAGCATTAAATGGTATAGAAACCCCCTTAGCAAACTCCATATTGCTACAGTACATGTGCCTCATCAAAGTGGATGATGATTAATACTGTCCTGTAGACCCCCTGGAATTATTGATCTCATAAAACTTATGCATGCCAACGTTAGAAGTAATCTGTCAGCAATCTCAGATGCACGAAAGTAATCTGGTAGTTGTACCTAACTTTGTTGGTGGTCGCTTAGCAGATAACCAACAAGATTAGACTTAAGATTGGGAGTGGTAACAAGGAATGGGTCTCTCGTTTGTGTAATTTGGCCAATAGTAATTCTACAATTTTGCCTTTCTTGGGGAAGATATAATCTATATTTGGTTTTTTTTTGTATCGGGGAGTTTTTGTTCTTTCTCCATCCTTACTTGTAAATACTGTTTTCTCTATTTATACAAATAGTGGTATTATCCACTTACAGGAAAACAAAGCAGCGCCTTCCTTTCTAGGGATTAACAATGTGTGTAAAACTATGTTCCTTATCACCAAAAGATTCTCTTCAACATCTCTGATCCCAGCAATTAGGTCATCCTTAGTCACCTATTGAAATGCTGGTAAAAAGCCATACCAAAGGCATTAGGCCCTCGTAACGTGTTCACCTCCGTCCCGAAAACTACATCCTTAATTTTCCTTTCTGAAAAGGACAAATTCATATCGGAATCTAGCCATTTCACCAAGTCTGGGCAGTGTTCCTTCTAAACGTTTGGGGTTTCATCTCGACAAACACCTTTTGAATTTCTTCACAGTCTACTGTGTTGCACACTTGATCTGATAGATGTTCAGCTACCTTTTATCTGGCATTAATTAGCCACAGTATGGTAAAGTAGTTGTATTCTTGTCACCTTCTTTCAGTATTGCTCTTTAGCTTTATGGTTTTATCCAATCTCACATCTGTCCACCCATTCTTGATGTTCTCCCTGGACTTCCAGAAGTTCGTTCTTGTGATCTGCTGTCCTGTCATCTTGTTCCTCTCTCAACTCCAGCTCCTTTTCCAACAAAGGAATCTTTTTTTTTTTCCAAGTAGAGAATGGGTAGCTGTAGCATTGCTCTTATTGGAGCAACAGAATAACGCCTCATGGGCTTGGCAGGTGCAGAAAGGAGGGTGGGGGGAGGTTATTGTCAATTTGAATTTTTACAGGTATTTCAGATATTCCGTGCATTCCTTTAGTGTTTAAAAAAAGAGCTGTCATGTGAGAATATTCTTAAAATATCCCAAGGTGTTGAATGGAGCTACTCAGATGGCAAATTTGAAATCATTCGAGGAATGTATGTGGCATATAACTGCTAAGTTTCTTTTGGAAGAAGAAAGGCATATCTAACTGAGAGTGGCTAATATGAAATTTAGAAAATAAGAGGACGTACATAAAAACTATCAATTTTTAATATCTATGATATTTTTTGGGATGTAGAATATTCAATCACAGGATTTTTAATATAAATTACTGGATCGATAACTTGCTATAAGTGCCATTATGAATACACAATGCCATATATATGAGTAGTTTTGAAATAAAAATTAATTGATCAAGTGCTATAGCAAGTGTTTTTTGTACAACTAATAACACTTATAACGCGGTTCTCTTTATGATTTTTGTGAAGTCATACAATAAATAAATATATACATGGCACAAAAGTCATATATTTTCCACATTGGAGGATATCAATTATTGAAAATAACTGACAAAAGTCAAGTTGTGCCCTTGTCTAACTTTTATGGCAGGCTTACAGTTGATGGACTGGTTTTCTTGTGGGTGATTATTCCTCCATACGTCTCATTATGCAGCCCAGAAACAAAAGTTCTTTGCTTTTGATGTCAAGTGCTTTCATCTTCTTTAGCTATGGCCAAGTCTTATGAGGTCACTGTATTGATATTGAATACTTTTGGTCTGCAGTTGGTCAGACACATGCAAAGTCAGGATGGAGATATAGGAGGAGATGTTCCTACAAAACTAAAGAAAATATTCAGATGTTGAACCGGGTTATCTCTGACAGATGACACACTTCTTATTTTTATATTTAATAATATATCCTTCTGCCAACACCAATATGATTGGTCACCAAAGTTAGTTCGGTCCTATTTGTGCATGCCTCTGTTATTATGAATGTTAAATTTCATTGGTTGCCTGTTAATCTAGATTATGCTGTTGTGCAAGGACACATTATCTCTATTGTGAAACTTTTAGCTTTAATATGCTTATAGCTTCACTGATCTTAATGGTTTTGGTTACCTCGTTCATCATATGGCTGAAACAAAACAAGAGAATATTGCCTTTAAATATTTTCCTTTTTAGTTGTGATCTTCTATACAGGATTTTGAGTTTTTTTTCAGTAGTCAATGATTTTGGTTCCCATGTTCATCATATGGCTGAAGCAAAGCAAGATGTTTTACCTATATATATTTCCTTTTTTAGTTGCAATGTTCCATATGTGTCATCACTTTTTGTCAGCTTTGTACTGTTTGGGTTGCTTAACATTTTTCTTTCTTTTGCTATCTTAGACTATTGAGGCTTTGTCGGCTCTTCCTTCTCCAGAGCCTGCTACTAGGTTATACTTGCAATGTGCAGAGGAATTTTGCGGCCTATGTTAGGTCACTGTTGAGGCTGCTCTCACCAACTGTTTGTTCACATTAGTTTTCTTCTGTGCAAGAACAATTTTTACAGTGAAAGAATTGCCTTATCCTTGTCAGGCTGCAAATGATTGTGATATAGAACCAGTTGCATACGAGTTGTTACTCAAGCATTTATCTTATATGATGAAGTTGCAGAAGTCATGGGATTTTTGGAACAATCTCTTGGACTCATTATTTATTGCAAACAGGGTGCTTCTCGAACATAAAATTTGAATCATGAATTGGTTCCCTTCTTTCTATTATGTTCCGGTGTTCTCCTCCCCCCCCCCCACCCCCCTTTCTGAAGTTGAAAATTTGCATCTTTCAGGACTCGAAGGCACATGTTACTGCAATACACTTGATAATTGGAACTCTCCAGAGAATGAATATTTTTGGTGCTGAAAATAGGGACACATTGATCCACAAGGCCACAGTGGAGACACTGTTTCCATCTATCATAAAGCTTTCTGCTTGTCTGACAAGATGCTAAAATTATCCTTTATTCTTTTTTTAATGGTATTCTTCAAAGGTTTTGAAGAAACTTGACCAATGAAGAGCAGTCTATGCATGTTCACATCGTTTCTGGGTTGATGATCAAGATGGCATAAAAGATGGGGAAAGGTTTGAATTTTGGACTTAATATTCCGTTATTTGTTTTTTTTGTTGGTAATATGTTCATGATGCTTTAGATGTTTCTGTGCATGAAACTCTGCTGGACACAGTTGTACTGAACTTTGATGCAAAAATGGCAAGCAAAAGATATTATCAGTCGGATGAGTTAGAATAACCTTTTCAACTATTATAGCTAAAAATCTGATTTTTTTGGATATTTAGATGTGATAAATTGAAAAAGTGGGTCCATTTTATCATACGTGGTTAAAAAAGAAATAAAAATAAAAGATTTTAATCTTCATTCCCTCTTTTTTCATCCCTATTCTATTATTCAGTGAAGTTGGCAAGTTGATCCTCTCGAACACTAAGGAGTCTCTTTCTGTCTACCATCCACATTTCTCCATTGTCCGTACTAGCAATCAGCATTTTATGTAACTTGCATTGGTACCCACATTTGCTACATGACGTGATAGTCTTATCTAACCAATCCTTATCAATCGAAAAGGAAATCACTGGCCTCATGCATAACAAGCATGCCTCCATAATCCAAATTGGATGTCAGCAATGTGAATAATTGCAAGATTTCAACATGGTGCTTCAATAGTTCATCTGTGAGTCGAATAGTTGTTTATGCCGCTTATTGAGATTGTTCAAAAATGGTGGCATCTGTTTTTTTATAATTTATTGTAAACTGCTGACTAGAATGCCCATGTTTTGAGAAGTTGATATTCCATTCTGTAGTTTGGTTGAGCTCATTATTGTTAATTCTAAGTTGCTTCCGTCAGTTGTTCCAGCTACATGAATACTAAATAATTTTTTGTTATCACCTGTTATGTGGGATTGTAAGGATGAGGATTGAACCATTTTTCTCCTGTGCTATTTACCAAATCTTTCTTGTTTCCACGTTCCTCCAATGCTGAGTATAAGTTATAACTATTTGTTATATGCAGGGTCCTCATATCCTTTGCCTTAAACAGTTAAACTTGCCTTGAGAATCGCAAATGCTGCCCGACAGATGTCTAATGCAACACGCGGTAGCAGTGGAGTTATCACAGTGTTCGTTGAGATTCTAAACAAGTAAATTCCTCAGTGTGAGACACTTGTTTATTCTGGAGTTTCAGTTGATCAACAGAATACAAGATCTGTTCTTGCATGTCTCAGGTATACTTCTTCGAGAAAGGAAATCCCCAGATCACGGGTTCTGTCATACAGGATCTTATTGAATTGATTACGATGGAGATGCAAAGTGACAGTACAACAAAAGACCCCTCGGCTGATGCCTTCTTTAATAGTACAGTACGATACATCCAGTTTCAGAAACAGAAAGGTGGTGCAATGGGTGAGAAGTGTGGGTCCATCGAAGTCTAAGATCACCTGGGTTTGTACAATAAGGATTGGAGGCTCCTTTAGCTGCAAGGTTGTAGAAGGGCTTCAGAGCTTGTCTACGGCAGAGTTCACCGACTCGGTGATCCGTACCGGATCGGTTCTTCCCTGATCCGGTACGGTACACCTAAAATACACTACCATTTTTTGTGACTCGACCCGACTCGGCCCGAGTCGGCACGAGTCGGTCTGACTCGTTTCTTCTCTGATCCGGTACGATACGTCCGAGTCGGACGAGTCAAAACCAAGTCGTCGAACCGTGCTCTTCGGTAGACTAGTCACCACCATGTTTGTTGAGGAAATGGAAGTGTTGTTCTCATTATGTGCAGAAGAGATGAGGGGATACATGGGGAGGGGGCAGGTGAAGAGTTGAGGGGAGGGGGCGAGAGATGCTACCATATGATACAGGGCGCACATCTAGATGAGTCTCAGGACACCCATGGAAGATGCTGTACACGCACTTATGTGCAGAAGAGGGACTCGTTAAAACATCCTTTTGATTTGGACATTATATATCGGCAATCTTGAACTCTGTTGTGTTTTTTATGATCGTAGAGCAGCTAAATTCTCGGATACATCAGTTTTTTTGTTGGTCATATTATGATTAATCGTAGGTTTGAGTTGGGTTTTTGAAAATTTAGAAGAACATGAGTTAAATTAATGAAGGGAAATAATAAGAAAAGAGATTTGGGGAAGGAGAGGTGAGCACAACCACATAGGATAAGGGGGACGTGTATTTTATTGCGTAGTTCGGTAAAACCTTCGTATTTATGTTCAGGTCATGAGTACACTTACTCGGTCATTAGTTCTCTCCCCTCGAATAAGAATGACTTTGATGGAGATCCGGATGCTGAATGGCAACCACGAAGGAGTTGCCGACAACGCAAGCCAAACCGTCGTCCTTTAGATTAGTTTTCTTTGGATATTTCGTACTTGTTTTATTTATTAGTCATTTAGTATTTTATTTGTTGAGTTTGAGGACACGTTTGCTATTAAGAAAACTCCATGGATATGCTCGTAGTTTGTCATTTATATATAAACTATGTGTAACCCTCGTTTAGGGTTAACATAGATTTGAGAAAGAAAAAAATATTAATCTCAGTCGAGATGGAGACAAAGGGGTAGTTCTTGGAAGACCGCCATTGACCTTGACGAGGGAGGCGCCCGAGAACTGTACATATATATATGTTTGAGTTAATTTGATTCCAGTACTTATGATCATCATTTCAGGTTTTTTTTTAATTTTAAGATGTTCATATAATATACATACCCCTGTTCATGTTGCTGATAGTACTTATGTATATGACGCCAACTATATGTTAATCAATCCAAGGGAAAACGACGATAATATCAATTAGAGGGTGGTGGTGGTGGTGGTGGTGGGGCAGCCGGGAGACCTCCCCGTCTCCCTGGCCGTTCGTTAATCTTCAACAACATCTTCCCCCCTTCCATCCAAATGACGTTTCCGCGCTCGGCTGCTTCAATTCTGACCTGTGGTGACGTGGACTAATAAAAGAATTCTTTTTAATGACTTTCATATGAAAGAATAGTCTGCATTTGACCCCATGGGGATGATATATATATATATGTGTGTGTGTGTGGGGGGGGGGGGGGGGGTTTTGCATATTAATCTCTATAAATTTAGTGAATTGTCGATTAGTCTCTTGAATCTGAATATTATTTTAATAGTCCCTGTAATCTCAGCCGTTACACGTTTAAGTCTCTACCGTTCATTCAGTTAACTAAATTATAGTTATCTTATACTAAAGGTAATGAAAATACTAACTTACTCCTAGGTTAAGTGTGAGAGTGTGAGAGTGAGATAGAGAGAGGGGTGTCTCCCCCCCTCCCCTGCGACCTGCCCCTCCACCGTCGGCCGCCCTCCCCCTCCCCCTCCGGCCTCCCTCCCCCCTCTCCTGTGACCTCCCCCCTCCCCCTCCGGCCTCCTCCTCCCGGCCTCCCCCTCCCGGCCTCTCTCCCCTCCAACTGCAGCCGCCTCCCCGTCATCCTCTTCCCCCTCCCTGGACTCCTCACCGCCGTTGTTGATCCCCCTCCCTGCTGTAGTACCGCCGTCGTACGGAGAGGAGGCCCAGAAGCAGTCGTCGTGGTGGAGGTGGTCGGAGGTGTGTGGAGGTGGTGAGGGTGGCAGGAGGCTGCCACGGCGGTGTGTGTGACGTGGTGTTAGAGGAGGAGAAGGCTGTCGGGGGTGGGTTGGTGGCTACGTGGTCACGGTCGGTGGCGGAGTGGAGGCCGGAGGTGAGGCTGCGGGGTGGTAGTAGGAAGAGGATAGGCGGGCGATCGGCGACGTGGTGTGGGGTGAGAGAGAGGGAGAACAAGAGAGGGTGAGGGTGGGGAGTTGGCCGGTGACATGGGGAGAGGGGCGACGGTGAGGGAGGTCGGCGGTGAAAGGGGGGTGCAGGTGGAGGGGCGGTTGCGGGTGTGGCACAGGGAGGCCGTGGGCGCGGTGGAGTGGCCGTTCGCGAAGAGGAGGGGAGGAGGGCAATCGCAGCGAGGAGGTGCAGGGGTGTGGGGAGAGGTCGACCTCTTCATCAAGGACCGTCGACACCACGGATAATCCAGCAAGTAACACCTTCTATCTAGTCATGAAAGGTCGACCTCTTCATTAGGAGGTGTCGACATCTCATAAGGGTCCTTCAACAACACGGTGACACCACTGAAAAAGACTTTAGTGGTGCTAATATCATACAATATAAATACATTATCAAGGCTCTCCCGATATTAACTCTGGCTTCTTCACCACCATGGTGGCAGCTAGTGATGTGAAAGCAGTGTTTGTGGATCATATGTGAAAGGCATGTAATCTCCGTTGTCCCTGTTACCCGTATAACAATTGCTCATCGCAACCGATCCTTCAGTTTCTACATCATTGGACTCGGTAGAGAAGCATACATCAGTAACTATTCTTCAAAGTTCTGTTGGGGGGCTTTGTTACTGTTTAGAATGGCTGAAGATGTAGTGAGTACTCTTTCATGCATAGACTTGAGAGATTGATTATTTTTCATCAGAAGAAACTACCAATGTTGCTTGTACCCTAGTCTGCCGTTGCATTATTTACTTTTGATGTCGTGTGGAGAGTGGATATACTGTATATAGTTATCGTGAGTTGGACTTTGTATGCATATAGGCTTCCAAAATTCAGAAATAAATATTTTAGAATGTGTCTCCTATGATGCATCTTGTGCTGTTCTTCATCCAAGACTTGAACGTTTCAAGTACTTCCAATTAAGGAGAGTCGACCTCTCCCCACACCTCTCCATCAAGGAGGGTCGACCTCTTCCCACACCTTGTTTTGACGAGACGGGGGACACACTACTCCCTGGTGCGAAGATCGGGTTCAACGGGACGGAGGGGAAGAGCTGGAAGCTGGTCTCACGGAGAAACAAATAAAATCCCTTTCCCGGCCTGTACACCCTGGAGTTGGACCCCAACGGCGTCGTCCAGGTGATCATCCAACGGAAAGAAACCCAGACCTTCTGGAACAGCAGCGCGTGGGACGGCCATATGTTCAACTCGACGTCGGAGATGATGGCGCTCCGTGAGTACGGCATCGACCACTTCTCATCCGCCAACGGCACCTACTTCAGCTACGTCGACCACGAGGTGGGCGGGCTCTCCATCATGTGGATGGACATCTCTGGCCAGTGGATGTGGCAGAAGTGGATCGAGAGCACCAAGGAGTGGAGCGTCTTCTCCTTCATGCCGAAGGACCCCTGCAACGTCTACCTGGGCTGCGGCCCCTTCGGCACCTGCAACACCCATTCCACCCCTTACTGTGGCTGCCTGCCGGGCTTCGAGCCCAGAACCATGGGCGATTGGAGTTTGGGGGACACGTCTGGGGGATGTAGCAGGAAGACTATGTTGCATTGTGAGAGCAACATCTCCGTTCGCGGGCAGCAGGATGGACCTCCCCTCCACCACCGATCACCCCCTTCCACCTTCGATCCCGCCCTGGTGGACCTCCCCCCTCCCCCTCCGACCCCCTTCGGACCCCTCCCCCATCCCCTCCGGCCCCCTCCGGTCCACTGTCTCCCCTCCCCTCCAGCCCCCTCCGGCCCCCTCCGATCCACCGTCTCCCTCCCCCTCCACCTCCGATCCTCCTTCCCCTCTAATCCCATTCCCCTCCCCTTCCCATCCCACTCCGCTTCCCCTCCAGCTCCGACCCCCTCCGATCCACCGTCTCTGTCTCCCTTTCCCTCTATCGGACCCGTCTCTGTCTCCGTCTCAGCTCCCTCCCCCTCCACCTCCGGTGGATGCCCCCCCCTCCACCTTCGATCCCGCCCCGATGGACCTCCCCCCTCCCTCCCCCTCTGACCCCCTTCACCTCCAGCCATCTCCCTCCCCTTCCGGCGTTCCCCTCCGCCTCCCCCCTCCACCTCCGATGGACCGCCCCCCCTCCGCCCCCCTGTCCCTCGACCTACGACCCTTAGTCACCCACCCCAGAGAGAGAGAGAGAGAGAGAGTCCACAGTCAACAGGGGTATTTTGGACTTTTTTCACACGCTTGATGAAATATTTTACAGAATATTCTTTTTTGTGGACGATAACAAACTACAAAGATTCATTTGTAAAATGTTGAAGATTATAAGAGATTTTAAGATAATAGTCAGATTCGAAGAATTAATCGACAATTCACTAAATTTGTAGAGATTAATATGTAAAAAATTCATATATATATATATATATCCATCGATGACCTTGACGAGGGAGGTCTCGTGCGTGCTTGATACGGCATGCATCGCGCGCTATAAGTCTTCCTGTATTCTAACCTAGAAATAAAGAGGGCTTAGATTATTATTTTCTTTTGAAATAAAGTAAGTGGGCCCACGGAAAGACCACCTATCTGTCTGTCTGTCTATCTATCTATCTATATATTGAGATCGCGTCCGGAGGCTCCATGGCGGAAGCAGCATCCATCTCCTTCTATCGAATTATAAAAGGCTTCGATCGAATTCTTACTCCCTCGCAGTACACGGTTGTTGGGACTCTCCTCCTCCCGACGGGGCTGTCCGACCAACCAGGTATTTTTTGTGTTTGTATATATATATATATATGCCTACAACTAACTAGTGTTAACTTTTATATATATATATATTTGTCTCTCACGGTGTCACGGTAGTAATATATCCATGTTTTGCACAAAAATACCTTCTTCAATAACTTTTTTTACAAAAGACTTATTAATTTGAGAGAGACTTAATTTATTATTATGTTTTGAAAAATGTTTGTATGTCCAGCCCCCCTCCCCTACTTGTGCGTGCACAGACGGACATGGCGACCTTCTTGATCATCTGCCGGTGTAGCCTCCTCTGCTTCTTCTTTCTCGTCACTGCAACGGTCGTCCGCCCCGCCATGCCACCTTATTATTATACTCCGGAGGAGGAGGAGGAGGACGTCCAGCTCCAGGCCCTGACCGCATTCAGGGACTCCATCAAGCAAGACCCACTGGGGGCCTTGGCTGGCTGGACGGCCGCAGCTCACCACTGCACCTGGCCGGGCGTCTCCTGCGACCCCTCCAACACCTCCGTACTCTCCATCTCCCTCCCTGAGAAGCAGCTCGGCGGCACCATCTCCCCCTTCCTGGGCAACGTCTCCACGCTTCAGGTCCTCGACCTGAGCTACAATTCCTTCTATGGCACCCTACCGTCCCGGCTCGGGCTCTGTTCGGAGCTCGTCAACATCTCCGTCTTTCAGAACCTCCTCTACGGCGACATCCCCAAGGACCTGGGGCTTCTAAAGAAGCTTCGGAGCTTGGACTTGGGGAGCAACTTCTTCAACGGAAGCATCCCCACCAGCATCTGCAACTGCACGTCTCTGTTGGAAACTGGGTTTGGCCACCAGCAACCTCACTGGTACGATCCCATCAGATATAGGCAATCTGGTCAATCTTCAGACATTTGAAGCCTACGAAAACCAACTGGTTGGATCCATACCAGCATCATTATGGAGGATGACAGGGATGCGAGAATTGGGTTTGTCCACCAACCAGTTGTCTGGCACCTTATCTCCCAAGGTTGGAAACTTCTCAGAGTTATCTTTCCTCCAACTCTCTGAGAACCGGTTCCATGGACCCATCCCACCGGAACTGGGGCGTTGCAAAAACCTCACTTCATTGGCCCTGTACAGGGAATGGGTTTACAGGAAGCATCCCAGGAGAACTTGGAGAACTGATAAACCTAGTTGATTTGCACTTATACTCGAACGCATTGTCCTCAACCGTCCCTGCTGCATTATCCCACTGCAGGTCTCTGATCCGTTTGGATCTTTCTTACAATGAGCTGAGTGGGAGCATACCACCTGAGTTAGCATCCTTGAGTTCTCTCAAGCGTTTGCAACTCTCTGTAAATAGATTGACAGGGGGGATCCCTCCATCCTTGATGAACATGACGAACCTAGCCGAGTTGCAACTATCTTTCAACAACCTGACAGGTAGACTTCCTCCAGACATGGGCTCACCATACAACTTAAAGGTGCTGAATGTCGGCGGCAATGCCCTCCGTGGGCCCCTCCCTTCCAGTTTAGCCAACTGCACCCGTCTCACTCGTGTATCATTCGCCTTCAACCAGCTTACAGGGAAGATCCCTCTGGGCTTGGGAGGCTTGCAAAACCTGGAATACTTCAGTGTCGTCAGAAATCAGATGTCGGGGGGCATACCCAGTGACCTATTCAATTGCACGAAGCTCGACAGTTTGAGCTTGTCAGGAAACAATTTCGGTGGGATTCTGAAGCCCCAAATCGGAAAGCTAGCCAATTTGAAGTACTTATCTCTAACAGGAAATTCACTATCAGGGCCAATTCCGCAGGAAATCAGCAACTTGACAGTGATGATAGGCTTGACAATGGGGAAAAACAAATTTTCCGGCCAAATCCCCACGGAAATATCAAAGCTCTCACTTCTTCAATTGCTCTCCCTTCGAGTGAACTCTCTAGAAGGTGTGATCCCCGAACAACTGTTTGAATTGGAGCATCTCAACATTCTGGAATTGCAACAGAATAAGCTCACTGGATCCATACCAGACACCATATCAAAACTCCGAACCCTTTCCCGCCTGCACCTCCATGGAAACCAACTCAGTGGTCTTGTTCCCAGAGGCTTCAAAGATCTTAAAAATCTGCTTTTAGTGGATCTTTCTCACAATCAGCTGGTTGGGACGGTATCTGGTTCCGTGATCACGGGCATGAAAAGATTGCAGTTGTATCTCAACCTATCCAACAATTTGCTCGAGGGTTCTCTCCCCATTGAGATCGGTGAGCTAGAAATGGTGCAGGAGATTGATATTTCTCATAACAATCTCTCTGGAGGCATTCCAAAATCACTTGGAGGGTGTAAGAACCTTCGTTCCCTTGACCTTTCAGCAAATATATTGTCGGGCCAACTTCCTGCTAAGATATTTCCTCTTTTTAGTGTACTCACTAGCTTGAATCTTTCCAGCAATAAGCTGGTAGGGGAGATTCCAGTAGGTATAACTGAGATGAAACAACTTACATCTCTCGATCTTTCTCAAAATGGGTTTGAAGGAGCAATCCCAAAGAGTTTGGAGAACCTCACCAGTTTAACATACCTCAACCTCTCTTTCAACCGACTCCAGGGACCTATCCCAGAAGGTGGGATTTTTAAGAACATGAAGCCTTCAAGTCTGGATGGAAACTTGCACTATGTGGAGCCAAAATCGTGCACCCTGCTACAACAAAAGGCACCATAATTATTCAAAGAAGGCCCTCTTGGCGATTGTGTTGCCATCCTCACTAGGTCTACTTTTGCTCTTGCTACTAGCTTTTATTGTCAAGAAAAGGTGTCAAGCAAGGAGATGTCCAGAAGATAATATTCATGATTTAGAAGAACAACTACGATCAGCACAAGGTTTGACGAGATTTACAGAGGAAGATTTGCATATTGCTACTGAGTTCTTCAAGGAAGAGAATGTGATTGGAAGTAGTAGCCTAAGCATTGTTTACAGAGGAAGGCTTCAGGATGGTGGGAGGCTTGTTGCTGTGAAGAAGCTGAACCTGCAGCAATTCCCATCAAAGTCTGATAAATGCTTCTTCACAGAGTTGAAGACCCTAGGATACCTAAAGCATAGAAACCTGGTTAAAGTGGTGGGTTATGCCTGGGTATCTGGCAAATTAAAAGCCCTTGTACTGGAATTCATGGAGAATGGAAGTCTAGAAAATGTAATACATGACACAAGGTTGGATAGGTCAAGATGGAAGGAGGTCCCTGAAAGGCTGAGGGTATGCATATCGATTGCTAATGGCCTAGTTTACCTGCACTATGGTTATGACTTCCCTGTTGTCCACTGTGACCTGAAGCCAGCCAATATCCTCCTAGATCAAGAATGGGAAGCTCATATCAGTGACTTTGGAACAGCTCGGATGCTTGGCGTCCATTTGCTAAACAGTGGGGGGAGCTTGTCCACTTCCTCTGCACTACATGGAACCATAGGCTACTTGGCACCAGGTAAAAAATTCTTAATTTGTTTCCTCTTTGTGGCCCATTTAATGGCATTATTTTGAATTCCTTCCGTATATCTAAAAAGGGCTCACATTATCACTTGACATCTGAATGTGGACTAATGTGTTTCTCTCAGAGTTAGCATATATGACCAACGTGACACCGAAGGTGGACACATTCAGCTTCGGCATCGTCATCATGGAGTTCCTCACCCGAAGGAGGCCAACGTCAGTGGAAGGAAAGGATGGCCATCCCATGGCACTACCAGAGTTAGTGGCGGAGGCACTTATTGGTGGAGTTGACAAGGTCCTACCTGTGCTCGACCCAGATATAGAGCTGACAAGTTCCGGGGACGTGCAGATGGCTGTGACACTCCTGGAGCTAGCCGTATCATGCACGCAGGCAGAAGCTGATGCCAGGCCAAACATGAATGACGTCCTCTCCTCCCTGTTGAAACTGAGAGAAGGGTGGTAGTGATCAATAGCACCGCATGCAACAATTGAGCTTCAAACTACGGTGGCAGTTCGTATGATCTTTGCAGCATATACTAGATAAACAAGCCTATGCTAGTAATTTCATGTTCCTTTGTTCAATCCCAAAACTTAATTTGGATTAGAGTTTGCAGTGTCAAAAACTAGAGTCTATAGATTTATGCACACTTCATGAAATATGAAATAGGCTCTTACTTTGCTCTGCCATGTTTAACTGTTATCGGTGTGGCCAAGCTTGGCAGTGTTGGAATAACACTAGATGGTATAGAAACCCCCTTAGTAAACTCCATCTTGCTAAATTGCATGTGCCTCAAAGTAGATGCTGATTAATACTGTCATGTGGGCCTCCATAGTTATTGATCTCATAAAGCTTCTACATGCCAGCGTTAGAAGTAATCTGTCAGCAATCTCAGAGGCACGAAAGTAATCTGGTAGTTGTACCTCACTTTGTTTGTGGCCGGTGAGCAGCTAACCAACAAGATTAGACTTCAGATTGGGAGTGTTAACAAGGAATGGGTCTCTTGTTTGTGTAATCTGGACAATAGTAATTCCACTTTTTTGCCTTTCTTGGGGAGGATATAATCTATATGGGGTTGGTTTTTGTATCGGGGAGTTCTTGTTCTTCATCCATCTTTACTTGTAAATCCTGTTTTCTCTATTTACACAAATAGTCATATTATCCACTTACAGAAAAAAGCAGCACCTTCCTTTTTAGGGATTAACACTGTGTAAAACTAAGTTCCTTTTCACCAAAAGATTCTCTTCAACTTCTCTGATCACAGCAATTAGGTCATCCTTAGTCACCTATTGAAATTCTGGTAAAAAGTCGTACCAAAGACATTAGGCTCTCGTGACCTGTTCACCTCTGTCCCGAAAACTACATCCTTGATTTTCCTTTCTGAAATGGACAAATTCATATCAGAATCTAGCCATTCACTAAGTCTGGGCAGTGTTCCTTCTAAACATTTGGGGTTTCATCTCTACTAACACCTTTTGAATTTCTTCAGTCTCTACTGTGTTGCACATCTTGATCTGATAGATGTTCAGCTCCTTTTTATCTGGCATTAGCCACAGTATGGTAAAGTAATTGTATTCTTGTCACCTTCTTTCAATACTGTTCTGTAGCTCTTTGTTTTTATCCAATCTCATATCTGTCCACCCATTCTTGATGTTCTCCTTGGATGTTCATAAGTTCATTCTTCTCTTCAGCTGTCCGGTCCTCTTGTTCCTCTCTCAGCTCCCGCTCCTTTTTCTACAAAAGAATCTTTTTTCTCAAGAAGAGCATGGGTGGCGGTAGCATTGCTCTTATTGGTGCAACAAAATAAGGCCTCATGGGCTTGGCAGGTGCAGGAAGGAGGTGGGGGGAGGTTATTGTCAATTTGAATTTTTACATGTTTTTCACATATTCCGTACATTACTTAATCGTTTAAGAAGAGCTATCATGTGAGAATATTCTTAAAATATCCCAAGGTGTTGGATGGAAGCTACTCAGATGCCAAATTTTAAATCATTCGAGGAATGCATGTGACATAACTGCTAAGTTTCTTTTGGAAGAAGAAAGACATACCTAACTGAGAGTGACTAATATGATATTTATAAAATCAGAGGAGGTACATAAAAACTATCATTTTCTAATATCTATGATATTTTTTGGGATGTAGAATAATCAATCACAGGATTTTTACTATAAAATACTGGATCGATAACTTGCTATTAGTGCCATTATGAATACACATGATGCCATATATATGAATAGTTCTGAAATAATAATTAATTGATCAAGTGCTATTGCAAGTGTTTTTTGTACAACTAATAACACTTATAACGCGGTTCTCTCTATGATTTTTGTGTAGTCATTCAATAAATAAATATATGCATGGCACAAAAGTCATTTGTTTTTCACATTGGAATCAATTCTTGAAACTGACAAAAGTCAAGTTGTGCCCCTGTATAACTTTTATGGCAGGCTTATAGTTGGTGGACTGGTTTTCTTGTGGGTGATTACTCCTCCATACGTCTCATTATGCAGCCCAGAAACAAAAGTTCTTTGCTTTTGATGTCAAGTGCTTTCATCTTCTTTAGCTATGGCCAAGTCTTATGAGGTCACTGTATTGATATTGAATACTTTTGGTCTGCAGTTGGTCAGACACATGCAAAGTCAGGATGGAGATATAGGAGAGATGTTCCTACAACACTAAAGAAAATATTCAGATGTTGAACGGGTTATCTCTGACAGATGACACACTTCTTATTTTTATATTTAATAATATATCCTTCTGCCAACACCAATATGATTGGTCACCAAAGTTAGTTCGGTCCTATTTGTGCATGCCTCTGTTATTATGAATGTTAAATTTCATTGGTTGCCTGTTAATCTAGATTATGCTGTTGTGCAAGGACACATTATCTCTATTGTGAAACTTTTAGCTTTAATATGCTTATAGTTTCACTGATCTTAATGGTTTTGGTTCCCTCGTTCATCATATGGCTGAAACAAAACAAGAAAATATTGCCTTTAAATATTTTCCTTTTTAGTTGTGATCTTCTATACAGGATTTTGAGTTTTTTGTCAGTAGTCAATGATTTTGGTTCCCATGTTCATCATATGGCTAAAGCAAAGCAAGATGTTTTACCTTTAGATATTTCCTTTTTTAGTTGCAATGTTCCATGTGTCATCACTTTTTGTCAGCTTTGTACTGTTGTGTTTGGGTTGCTTACCATTTTTCTTTCTTTTGCTATCTTAGACTATTGAGGCTTTGTCGGCTCTTCCTTCTCCAGAGCTTGCTACTAGGTTATACTTGCAATGTGCAGAGGAATTTTGCGGCCTATGTTAGTTCACTGTTGAGGCTGCTCTCACCAACTGTTTGTTCACATTAGTTTTCTTCTGTGCATGAACAATTTTTACAGTGAAAGAATTGCCTTATCCTTGTCAGGCTGCAAATGATTGTGATATAGAACCAGTTGCATACGAGTTTTTACTCAAGCATTTATCTTATATGATGAAGTTGCAGAAGTCATGGGATTTTTGGAACAATCTCCTGGACTCATTATTTATTGCGAACAGGGTGCTTCTCAAACATACAATTTTAATCACGAATTGGTTCCCTTCTTTCTATTATGTTCCGGTGTTCTCCTCCCCCCCCCCCCCTTCTGAAGTTGAAATTTTGCATCTTTCAGGACTCCAAGGCACATGTTACTGCAATACACTTGGTAATTGGAACTCTCCAGAGAATGAATATTTTTGGTGCTGAAAATAGGGACACATTGATCCACAAGGCCACAGAGGAAACACTGTTTCCACCTATCATAAAGCTTTCTGCTTGTCTGACAAGATGCTAAAATTGTCCTTTATTCTTTTTTTAATGGTATTCTTCAAAGCTTTTGAAGAAACTTGACCAATGAAGAGCAGTCTATGCATGTTCACATCTTTTCTGGGTTGATGATCAAGATGGCATAAAAGATGGGGAAAGGTTTGAATTTTGGACTTAATATTCTGTTATTTATTTTTTTTGTTGTTAATATGTTCATGATGTTTTTGATGTTTCTGTGCATGAAACTCTGCTGGACACAGTTGTACTGAACTTTGATGTAAAAATGGCAAGCAAAAGATATTATCAGTCGGATGAGTTAAAATAACCTCTTCAACTATTATAGCTAAAAATCTGATTTGTTACGATATTTAGATGTGATAAGTTGAAAAGTGGGTCCATTTTATCATACATGGTTAAAAAAGAAATAAAAATAAAAGATTTTAATCTTCATTCCCTCTTTTTTCATGCCTATTCTATCATTCAGTGAGGTTGGCAAGTTGATCCTCTCAAACACTAATTAAGGAGTCCCTTTCTGTCTACCTTCTACATTTCTCCGTTGTCCGTACTAACAATCAGTATTTTATGTAACTTGCATTGGTACCCACATTTGCTACATGACGTGATAGTCTTATGTAACCAATCCTTACCAATCGAAAAGGAAATCACTGGCCTCATACATAACAAGCATGCCACCATAATCCAAATTGGATGTCGACAATGTGAATAATTGCGAGATTTCAACCTGGTGCTTCAATAGTTCATCTGTGAGTCGTATAGTTGTTTGTGCCGCTTATTGAGATTGTTCAAAAATGGTGGCGTCTGTTTTTCTATAATTTATTGTAAACTGCTGACTAGAATGCCCATGTTTTGAGAAGTTGATATTCCATGTTGTGGTATGGTTGAGCTCATTATTGTTAATTCTAATTAGTTGCTTCCGTCAGTTGATCCAGCTAAATGAATACTAAATAATTTTTTGTTATCACCTGTTATGTGGGATTGTAAGGATGAGGATTGAACCATTTTTCTCC
Source organism: Amorphophallus konjac (assembly GCA_022559845.1). NCBI lineage: Eukaryota > Viridiplantae > Streptophyta > Magnoliopsida > Alismatales > Araceae > Amorphophallus > Amorphophallus konjac. The sequence goes on along the minus strand of JAHNEJ010002124.1, from coordinate 159,629 downwards.
TGTGCTATTTACCAAATCTTTCTTGTTTCCACGTTCCTCCAATGCTGAGTATAAGTTATGACTATTTGTTATATGCAGGGTCCTCATATCTGCCTTGAGAATCGCAAATGCTGCCCGACAGATGTCTAATGCAACACGCGGTAGCAGTGGAGTTATCACAGTGTTCGTTGAGATACTAAACAAGTAAATTCCTCAGTGTTAGACACTTGTTTATTCTGGAGTTTCAGTTGATCAACAGAATACAAGATCTGTTCTTGCATGTTTCAGGTATCTATACTTCTTTGAGAAGGGAAATCCCCAGATCACGGCTTCTGTAATACAGGATCTTATTGAATTGATTACGACGGAGATGCAAAGTGGCAATACAACAACAGACCCCTCAGCTGATGCCTTCTTTATTAGTACAGTACGATACATCCAGTTTCAGAAACAGAAAGGTGGTGCAATGGGTGAGAAGTATGGGTCCATCGAAATCTAAGATCACCTGGGTTTGCACAATAAGGATTGGAAGCTCCTTTAGCTGCAAGGTTGTAGAAGAGCTTCAGTGCTTGTCTATGGTAGACTAGTCACCACCATGCTTGCTGAGGAAATGGCAGTGTTGTTTTTATTTGAACAAGTTTTATCCACTGCATGGTTCATTTACTACGTGTTTCCCCCATCTTATGTATTCTTTCCTGGGGCTGTTCATAATTCGGTTCAATCCGATAAATCAAACTGAATCATTCCGTTCCGTTCGGTTCGGTTTGAAATTGAATTCGGTTCGATTTGATTTCATAACGCCCATGAAATCAAATCAAATTACATTTATTATGTATATATTTTTATTAATATTATATATTTAATATATTTAAAATTTGTATTTATATACATATAAAATGTATAAAATATAAACATTGTTTATTTTATATACATATAAGTCATTAAAATATATATATTGTAATAAACTATAAAAATTCAGTTTGCAATTAAATCAAACCGGTTTGATTCGGTTAGATTTGATGACTAAATTTGATTTAGATCGATTTGAAAAAAAATGATCTCAAATCGAATCGTGTTCACCCCAAGCAAAGAGCATCCGATTGTTGCGCCATATTCTTTCTTGAAACTTTGAAGCTAAGAAGATACAAATCACAATACATGTGCTAAATTCTTTTGTTCAGTTTTCTCGATGACAAAACTTAATTTTTTTATAATCGAATAAAATTGTTGAGTGTGTCCCAAGACGGTTAGACGCCAACGTAAACACTGGATGAGAGCCTGAAAGGAAGGATAGCTGATAGCTCCCACAGAGATGACGTAGGGCCCATGACCCATCGCGAAGTTGTGTGATGTCATGCCTACGTCTTTTAATGTAATATTTGTTTCACCAAAGAGGTCTGCCTTCCTTGATTCCTTCCTTCCCTCCCTTGGTGGGGGGAAAGAGCTGATCAAGGGGAAGTGAGAGTGTGGTGTAACTTCCACCGTGATCACTTTGAAGGTTTCTTAGCACCAAAATTGATTTTAAGGCCTTCCTGGCTAATAATCGAGAAAGTCTAGAATAGGCTTCCATATGAATTCTAAGGTGCCGGTCTCAAAATATAATCTTGGGTCCTGACTCATGGTAGTTTTGAACTAAGTTAAATTGAGATCGAAGAAAATAAATGTTGACAGTTGATCATATTTTGAAGTTTTTAAATATTGTTCACGACACAGCAAACATGAAAGGAAACAAAAATAAAATCCACAAAAAGATAATATGATCATCTTGTTTACATTAATTGTTTGATGCTAGACATGAGATCGGTACGTCTTTCTGGTCATTAATTCAATGCAGCAAAAGAAGGGCAATGCTCAAGAGAGTACATTCACATCCGCACTATAATTACAGTGCAGACATCCCTATTTGATCATTTCTGTCTCTTTGGACACCCCTGGATGTCGTCAGGGTAACCGGCAAGGTTAAGGACCCAACCTTGGGTAAGTGAGCAAGGGCCTAGCTAATAATTAATTAAGTGCAATCATTCTAGCTATTAGAAAAAACAGATTTGTTGGATTAATTAGACATGCGCAAACTCTAATTACTTTGCCGATTCCTATCCCCGACCCCTATACATTGATTGTTGATCCAAACTCCGTGACTCGATTTGCTGCCAATTAATCTCTAGTGTACTGAATCCATAACTTCTGGCCAATTAATTAGGTTTACACCATGGCTATATGTAAATTACATGTCATAACTTCTGGCAAAAGCCTGCCCATCACCCAAGAACAGTCCTAAAATCTGCACATACCAAGAAGAGTTAACCCTCGGAGGTGATTTTCATCACGCAAAATCAGCCCTTACCGGCAGAAGCAAATTCCATAGAAATCACGGTATTTCCAAACACCGACGTATATATATATATATATAATAGAACAACTGCCTGATCACATGACAAGACAGCCCTCAATGAGGAGGATACAAGATACAAAGTATGATACTACATTGCCCAATAACAAGTACTAATCCATCAACGTACGTGCACTCGGATAAAAATCACAGAAGTCCCTGTCAATAGTTCGAGGAACAGGCAACACAAATGACGTGGATAAAACTCCTAGAACTTTTGAGGGGCAAAAAACACAGTGGACGATTTTCCTTGGTAAAACTCAAATGACACAACAGAACAACAGTCTACAGTAATATCATTGAAGAGTTGAGACAGATTACCCTCCTGTGGTGTACTTGTGCATTCACTGTGTAGAACAAAGGTACTCAACTAAAAGCACGTAATAGATTCTTAAAACCGGTATACGAAAGCATCTTAACATATTAAAGCGTATGTTTAGGAAAAAGAAATTGGAATATGACATCACAGCAAGCATTCAAGCTCTCGGTCCTGTTGCCAGCCACCATGGAAACAACATAGTACTGGATAGATTTGAACTGCATCTGAGAGCGCGTACATCAAACATCCATGTCTACTTGCATTTCTTCCTTTGAATTCTGAAGAGGTAGAAGGATGTAGCTCATACCGTACCAGTAAGGTAAAGGCAAAAGTGAAATACTCAAGAAATACACGTGCAAATGTGCAGTAATTTTTACATCAACGATTCACAATCGGAGTTACATTGTATCTGATGAACAAATATCTCCGTACCAGTGTACACAATAAATGAAGTACATGCAGATTGATTCCAGGACTCAAAAATAAAATGTACAGTGTGAATCCCTCAATGAAAAATGGACAAGGATCACCATGCATCAGCACCCTTTGTTGCCCCAAGGACGATAGCTATTGCAGAAAGGACAGCCTACTCACAAAAATGAAAGAAACTTTAGTTTCTCTCCCTCAAAAAAACAAAAGCATAATATAGGTCGTTAAAACACACAGTTAGGATCATTATCGCATTCAGCAAACATATTACAAAACAATCACAATCATGCAGTTGGACAAGAAGCTTCTGTTCATTGATAAACATTTTCCTTTTCTTAAGTGGCATCAATGAACTCGTGTCTTGCATCTGTTTATCACATAATACACTTGGAATTGACAGCGGATGAAGGAAATATGCCAACAAGAGAACAGGACACAAGGCATGATTAGAATGATAGCAAGATGGTTACAATCAAACGATGGGGAGGAACATGCCCAAGAAACCCAAGCATACAAAATTCTATAGGAGAAACACATGGAAATCAGATGCTTAACACAGCATTTTGGAAAATGCAAATGAATTGACCATGATGCTCAAACCTGCAGCTTCTGCCTTCATAGAGCACTGCTTCAACACACTGAATTATAATCCCAGCACATAGCAACATTCATATTATTATCGATTCAGAAAGTTATTCTAGTGGTTGTGTTAGACGAGTAATGTATGGATATCCAGATAGAACAGAGTCACAGGTAATTGACTTACGTTGTGCTGCCTCAGAAAAGAGCTATTGGTGTATCTTGGAGGCTTGGTGGACAAATTATAACAAAAAATACCATTAGGGGCTGTATGGAGGCAGTTATGGTAACTTCGTTGGTGGTCAAGAAAGAAGCACTTTGGCGATCAACACCAAATGGAAAAAAGACTTATTAAAGTCTTCCGTGAGATATGAACACATGGAACAGAGAGATAAACTTGCAAAAAGCACACTAGACTGTGCAAATGAAGGGGATGTGTAGCACACATCATCAGCTATATGACAGGTAAACTTTTAATGATACAACATATTATATTCCTTCAAACCCTGCCATGCCAACTATTCCACAACTTTGATGGATTATTGCAACCGATCTATCACTTCAGCATGACATCAATCTTTCATTAAAGAAGACAATAATGCACAAGAATCAAAAGTAGCCATAGAATTTAAAGTATAGAATGCAAGAAAACAGTGCATATAAATAAATAGCACTTGCAAATGAATATGAGACTGATACTTACAGCAATTGTGCAAGCAACATATCCAGGTTTCTCTCTGTGATCAATTCTAGCACATAGAAGAACAAATGATCCAAGATACCATGGAATAGCAGCAAGAAAGAACCCAATGACGAACCTTAAAAGCACACAAGTAATTTGTTCATCAGCCTCCGAAAACAACAAATAATCAACACTTAATTCAACATAAAAACAGCCAGAAGCCACTTATGAATTGTTCAAGCTCATGAAAGCAGAAGTCAGCAGACAAGAACAATTAAAGGGAAAGATTTCAAACTCCTTGAACATTCAGAAAGGCCAACAAAAATAGAACCCAGAAAACATTAAGGAGAAGCAACCAAGATAAGTTGACCACCATTAACAGACATATAAAGCTTCCTACATGTAAATCCTAAAAAACATTCTCGTTCATTGTTCTGATAACTGTGATCATCTTCTACAAATTAAAGGCACGCGGTAACTATTTTCTATGAAATACTCACAGGAACCAGCCCATGCCAATGCCACAACAGGGAAGACGTGGTTGTCTTACAGGCAGCCCTTCAACAACCGCCACATACCCTTGAACTGCACAGGAAGATACGAGTGAGTGATAAAGTCCAGAGGAACAACTAAAAGAAATAAACATTAGTATATTCTCTTCATGGGCCAGGTTTTGAGCAAATTGCAATTAGACACTATCAGATCACAGGTAACATGGCATAATGATTGAGATAGCATAATAATTTTCTGTTGTTCATGTTCTGCATGCAATTAATGAAAATACAATAAACAGCTATCCAGGTAGCCCCACCCCAGATTGCATTTGAGCAGATTCTTAATTTTGCTGTCTTCACATGAAATGTAAATATACGGTGAAGTTCGAAAACATCAGCGTGGCATCATTTAGACTGACCGAAGAAACAGCTACTTCTATCAACAATTAATCCATGAATTGATGAATTGATAAACGACAAAAAAAATCCAAATCACTCTTCAAAACTGACGGCCAATGTAACCCTGCCAAATGGTGCACTGTTCTGAAATGACGCAAAGTTTTAAGACAAAAGCACTTTATTCTAAAACAGTTAGTATGCTCAAAAGAGCTTTTAAAAACTGAATTGTTCCATTCAGTTGGATGGGCAGCCTAGGACGATGTAATTATAATCAAGATCAAGCAATAGTAGCAAACACAGATTCTATCAGACACAGCCCAGAGAGATGCACTTGTGAAATGTGAATAGGGATGTATGATCTGTGTTCTCTAAATTTGACCGCGACCAGAATGAAAGATATAGCAAAAAGAGCGATCCTTCTTGGCGGGGGGGTGCAAGGGGGTACGCTGATGTTTGGGGGATGGGGTGGGGGTGGAGAAATAAACAGATTGATTGTATGCACGTCGTCCTCACAAAAAGAATTATCTAACAAGGACTCTCAAACACCTCTACACCTCCTCCTCCCAGCCGTTCCTCCATGCAAGAATCTCGATTTCTGTGGAGATCAATCGAAACAAAAGGAGATCACAAGATAAAACCAATAATACGCTTTCTTATGAAAGATCCAACGAAAAGATCTATGGAATTTACAATCCAAAATTTTCTTTTTTGCACAGAACAGTTAAGCAAGGAGAAAGGATACAATTATTCCCAATAAAAGAGTCAATCTTTGGTGGTGGATCAAAAGAGCAGAGCAATATCACTGACATCCATAACGGGCGAATCCGGAATCATCGTGGCATCCCGGGTCAACCAGGATTTTTTAACGGTAAAAAAATTAAAAAGAAAACAAAAAGGGAAATTTCCCCAGCAGAAAGAAGCACATCTCACCAGGGACGGCCTGGTAGCCATGGGCGAAGAAGGTAGACCCGGCTGCGGCCGGCTGGAAGATCGCCGGCGGCGGCGGCGGCGCCGGCTGCGGAAAACCGATGGCGGGCTGCGTCGGAGGGGGGTAGCTGGGGACCCCGTGGAAGGTGCCGTACTGCTGCTGCTGATGGTGGTGGAGGAAGAGGTGGTGCTGCTGCTGCTTTCCTTCCTCGCTCATCTTCCCTCTTCTACCCCCTCTCCCTGTTCCCTTCGATCACGATCACCCCCCTCCCCTCCCTCCCCGCGTCTAGGATCACCCAACGGTAGGGCTAGGGCTTCGAATTTTGAGGTACGAACGCCCGAAGGTCTCCGGTGACGGGGGAAACAGGGTTGTACTTTGTAACTCTTCCGTGATGATCGACTCATCATCGAAGGTTGTCAATTTTATAGCGGGTTGTTTTAGTCTTTAACCCCTAAAAACCCGATTTTTTTAAAAAAAGGCCCGTTGAATTTAACTATTTAGTTAAAATCACCTAAAATATCCTCTGTCGCACACCTACCGTCAGTTTTCTTTATAATATTTAACTTGACCATGCTTAAGTCAAATAGTTGCATCACATGCCCCCTTCAATACACTCTTTTTTTTTGGTGAAGGGGATGGGCCACCGAGGGGTGGTGTGCATCCATGAATACAGAGATAGGGTGGAGGTGCACAGACATACGCACACACACACACACAGGGGCGTGCGCACGCACACACACACAGAGAAACAGGGGTAATTGTAAAAAAAAAAGTTAATGGAAGTGACAGATAGAATATTTCAAAAATTGAAAGGGTAAATTCTATTTTTTGAACATTTGTTAACCTGAGAGATTTTTTATTAAGAAGTTGAAATTTTTAAAAAAATTAGTTAAATGGGTGGATTAGAAAGATTTTTTCTTAATATCAATTTTTTAAGGGTTGAAAACTAAATGGTCCTTTTATATATACCATTATTGAGTGTAAAATATTTAAATTAGTTCGATTAGTTAAATATTAAATATTATCATTTTAAATTAAAAATTTTAAAAATATTATTAAATGAAAAAAAATACTCTGAAAATTTTATGTAAAGAGATTAGAAGTTGATATAATCATTAGGAGTATTTTTTGTTGTTTGGTGATATTTTTTGAAATTTTTGGTCAACATTGATGAAATATATAATATTTGAAAATTAAAGAGGATAATCTTATTATTTTTACATGTAAAAATAATATATACGAAATTAATCAAAACGAAAATTTTAAAATACAAATTAATCTCTAGGAAATCCACGAACTGTTCGATCTCCCCTTGAAGTCATATATATATGTATATTTTTACATAAAAGTGTCACACCAAGTTTATTAAGGAGGCAACTAGGTTGCCTCTTTGAGAATGATAAGATTTCATTTCATATTATGTATGGCAATAACTAAGTAAATGAACTATTGTTGCTGCTACTGCTCACCCCTCAACTCGCCGTTAACTCTGCTCTCATTTGCTCCGTTTTCAGGGCATTGTGGTGCGATGTGTGGAACGGGCAGTCTCCTCTCTTCCATTGATTGCTCCCTCACACTGCATCCAGCATATTTGGAGCATGAAAACACCCACGGAGTTCTTTTAATTTAATGTCCGCCAGCGGGGTAATGCCACACTTAGGAACTCAATATTTCTTTATGCTTCAAGGATGGTGCGAGTGAATCCAATTGTAACCCCTCCCATAAGCCGATTTGAATTCTTACGACATGCATACTGAACACGGCAAACACGACTCAGATCATAACTACACACTCGTACATCATATCGAAGTTAGTGGGTTTCCCAATTTAAAATATAGTGTCACTTGGTATGAAGTTATGTTATCATTAGCTACATTCGGGAGAACATTAGCAGATCAACTTTTGACTACTTCCTTCAACAGATTTTAATTTCTTTCGTCACCCATCTTTCCATTTCCCAATTGGAGTTCACCAGCTCAAATTGGAGCCCTCCCGAGGCTGGCTAGAATTTTCCAAAAAAATGCAAAAACGGGTTTCACTTGTTCACCCACAGAGTTTGAGGTACTCACTCATAAAAGTCTAGATGAAAAATTGGGACAAACGAAGTTTGAGAATGGTAACCATAACTTTTGCAGAGACTTCAGCATAATGTAATGAAGATTTAGTCAGAAGGGAGGACTTTGTTAGTATAACAAGGGTGTTGGAAAATCCCTTCCCAGCTGCACTGGTGATGGAAGCAGGGAAAAAAAATCTAAAGTCTGATAAGTCATCAGATAAATATTTTGCTACAGAGTAGATCGAAAGTATTACCTCATGAAAAATATCCACATCAAAGCATCGTGACGAGGCATAACCGGATCTCAAGAAGTGAGGTACTCCGTGTATGAAACACTGTCAGGGTATATCTTAATGTCTCACACTTTCGCCAAAATAACTTCTGAAATTAGGTCAAGTAACCAAGACCATCATTTCGATCGTCAAAAGCATATGGACTTCAATTCCTGAAGACCCATGCCAAGTTGATGTTGAAAACATTAATGAGGATCCCATTTCACCTTCTTGATGACTATTATGGCGATTCATTTCAAGCATTTAATCCAGAACTTATATAAGACTCATGCTTCAAACTGCTGTCGTCTGAATTCTGAAAGCACCCAGTCACTCTATTCCTGCCATGATGTAGTGTGAGCTAGAATTCCCCATTTCCTCTGATGTTATTGAAACCAATTTCACATTTGGGTGCAAGAGAATGTTTGCCTCATTTGTCCGATTCATTGTTCTCATAACCCCAAAATCTGGGCACACTACAACAGATTATGCTAATGAATATTTATTCTGTCTACAGCAAGGTGCAAGGGTAGTACATTAGCAACAAAAAAGAACTCAAACCACTTCGACATCTTTCTTACCAATGTTGAACTTAGCAATAAAGAAGCCAATTGTGTCAAGCGAGGACGATGGGTCAAACCTTTGAACTAGCTCTGCTTCGCTTTCCGTTAGCCATTCCCTACAAAAGCAGATATCAGAATGTCAGTGACGCTAGACAGCTTGCCAGTGACACTAATATGCTGGAGAGGAGCTGTTGGGATCTGCCTCCACAAATCTGTTATGCAGTTATTCCATCTTTAGAGGAACCCTAAGTTTCCGGCTACAAAGAGAAAGGTAGTATGGTCAGAGAAACTTTGAGAACTGAGAGCTCACAGGAACATAATTGTCCTTGGGATTCTTTTGAGTTAAATGGTCAGGACAGAGGATGTGTTGAGGTGAGGAAGATGTATGATGAGCAGTTTAGGAGATGAGTTGAACTTAGATCTCTTTAAAAGTAGGAGCTGTGAGTTATGGTTTGCTTGTAACTCGGGCAAAAACAGCTGTATCCCACGTATCAGGGCTGGACCATAACGGCCGAATCAGAACAACTTGCCTCATATGAAACCTGTGGAGTGCATCCTATGCTATATCAAGTCCTGTCTTGGCAAAGGGCTATTGTATACCAAGTCTACTCATTTGAGGGATTTTCTAATGCTGATTAGACAGGTTCTCGTGATGACGGACGGTCTACTAGTTATTACACTTTGGTTGGTGGTAATTTGGTGGCTTGGTGCAGTACAAAGCAAACTGTATATACTCGGCCTAGTGTTGAAGCTGAGTGTCGAGCCATGGCACATGGGCTTGCGAAGATGTTATGGCTCCGTTTCTTTTTGCAAGACCTTGGTGTTCAAGTTCATCTTTTGCTGAAATTGTATTGTGACAACAATGCTATGTTTAATATTGCTAATAATCCTATCCAACATGATCGGAAAAAAATATATTGAGATTGATTGTCATTTCAACAACGAAAAACTTGATTATGAGGAGCTCTGCATGCCTTATGTTCAATTTGCTGATCAACGCTTTGATGTCTTCATCAAAGGCTTGACGCGGGAACAATTTACTTCTATTTTGCCCAAGTTGGGTATGATAGATATCTATGCTCAGCGTGAAAGAGGTATAGATAGAATTAATAGGCATAGGGGCACAAGGGCATTTCTGTAAAATTATTATTTTTGAAGCGTTGTTTATGTTTGTAGGACTGAAATACACCTCAGTCACAGCCACCTCTTAATGAGGGGTATTTTAATCTGCCTTGTAATATTTGTTCACCCAGGAATGGTATTTACATGAGATGAGGGGGTCGGCCTGTTATGATGGCCAATCCTTTGTTTGGGGTTTTTCCCTTGTGCAGGCCTTCCTCTCTTTTTTTCCTGTTTTCCGTATACCTGGTATCCTCCCATATAGGAACCACCTGTGCTTTGTGGAAAAATTATTGAGAATAGAAGGAAATGATCTCTGAGGCAATATCTTCCTCAAAATACAATAAAATGACATCTGTCTTTAAAATTAAGAACAATTTTCTTCTGCTTCAACCATTAGCAACTCTATGGTTGAGATCTACTTCCTACATCGAAGTAATGCTTGCTCTTCATTTCCATCTTACTTCCTCCTCCTGAAGCCAAGCAGCCTTACAGATCACCCGCTGCTGTTGCTCTTGCTCCGATGGAGTTCTTTGCTCCTCAAAAGTGTTCAGATTATGTATAATCTCTGTAAGTTCATTCTTCCTTTTCTGACATTCTTTTGTTCACTCAGCAGCCCAATTCTTGATCACCATGATTTTCTTCAATTTCAGGGCCATGTTCCGAGCTGTTAAAACCTGAAGATCTACCGTTGGCTAATTCACCTAACTAAGGTCATTGAACTGCTCGTTGCCTAGCCAAGCTTTGCACCTCTGAATTGCCTACCTCTCTGACTAACATCACAACAGTCCAACATAATAGGGCTATGGTCTGAGACTGTTCTTGGCAAAGCCGTCTCTCTAGAGGGAGAGGATTTCCCGGCTGTCATCACAAAGGAATCTGTTAAGCTTAGACATGGATGGCACTGCTCTACCATTAGACCAAGTGAAATTGTAGTTGTGGAGAGGCAATGCTATGAGAGCAAGATCTTCAATCCAAGCATTAACTTCCTTCATACTTGTAATTTGTGAACCTTTATTTCTGTCAGACAGAGTCTAGACTTCCTTAAAATCTCCTGCTAGACACCACGGACTATTAAAATTAGATGGGCATTAGTTTAATTCTTCCCACAGAGTCCTTCTGGGCATCTAAGAAGCTGGAGCACAGACCACCGAAAACATCCAACTAACTTTGGCTGTAGTTGAAGAAAATACCACAATAACTGAAAACTCACCAATACCAGAAGCTTACCCTCCCACAGCAAAGGATTCCAGCTGACCAGGATGCCTGCTGATTGACCTGCAGCTCTTTGGAAAACAAAATCGACATCTATGAAATCTGTGCAATTACGAGCCAGAACCAAAGTACACTGCTACTTTTGTCTCTCACAAGCATACAGTTAGTACTTTCTTGCATCAAACAACATCTTTGACTGCACTCTGTTTGTGACTATCATTCTGGCCCCACACATTCCAAGAGAGTAATATCATGGATCCTATCTGCATGCCCTAGAGCCTCTGGGTCCAGGTTTTGTTCTGTCTAGTGTCGACAAATTTCTAACTATACTTCATGAAACTGTCAAGCTCCCAGCACCCTTTCTGTTTTTTCTTTTTCCGCACCTCCTGCTGGCTCTACTAGCTCAGCCCACAGCTTCCTAAATTGACCTTCCTGTTGAACTTGGAGGCCCAAAGCTGAAACTTTAGCAAGAATTTTTATTGCTCCACTGAGAGAGCAAATCCTTGGCTGAAGAAACCGAAATCCCTTCCCCTGATACACCGCTGCTTAACTGGTCTTGTCGTTGTGCTTGATCCATAGACTCATCTTCTTGAGGCAAATTCCCATTGTGGAGAGATCTTGCCCTGATTTGAGCCTTGCAGAAGGGGAAAAAGGAATCAGGGACATCAGAGGGGGGAGGCATGAGAGCAAGCATACTTATAGACACAGCAAATAGAGGCAGGTGTCCCTTTGAGGATGTCTGGCTGGGAACCTCCCATGGATGCCCTTTCCTCAGAATCCACAACTCGTCACCCTAGCTGTCAATGCAGGTAAACCTGGAGTTTAGAGTTCCGGCACTCCATCCTCAAGCCTTGGCTTGGTGGATACCTATCATCACTTGAGAGGCAAAATGTGTAAGCAAAGCCGACACTAGATCCGTGGCATTTGTCGGGTAGAACCTCCCTCGGCTAAGAGGTCTCCTTTAAATCAGTGGTATTTGTGTCTCTTACGTCTAGTTCTGCTTCAGGCCCTGACATTGAACCGCTGACGTCCACTTGATCAACCCTGGTTCAGGTCTTGACTGGTGCCTTGGGCATCTGTAACAGCTCCGGCTTGACCCTGAGAGACTGAGTTAACTCGCTCACCTCGGTCATCTTCTTACTCCCAATGGAACTCTGATTATCCATCGCTGCCTATACTGTTAATAAGCTTCAATAACCTCCTTATACGTCCGGTCAGGAGCCTTGGACGGGCCACCCTCTTAACTCCATATCGATCCAGAACTGATGCCTGCCCAAGCGAATCTGCAAATGCTTAGGGATACGCTGCCTTCATCAAGCTCCACCCTCAGCCTGGCAAACTCAAAGCTCACCCAACTGGCTGTTTTATGTTTGACTTCCAACAGGGTTTCAAAAGAAAAGAATACAGCATGGCAGACCTCTGTCCCAAAGAGGAAGCGGTAGCCCATATAGTTTGCACCATTTGAATTCTGCTTTCTGTGCAGGTGAGGCTCTGACAGAATGAGCCTAGGCCCTGACAGAGAAGGAAATGGGATCACCTATTTTCCCTTCTGCAAGAAGCCGTTGCAACAATTCTTGATTAACACAGAATAATAAGACTATTCAACAATAAAACATGAGCCCTCCAAGATTTTTCTTCTAGCCAGCATCTATTCGGAATTTTGCAGACGTCTCCCACCGGGACATGCAGTGTCGCCCTCACCCACTATGCTGTAAGAAAAAGTCCATCCGTTGATAATTTTGAAACCAAAGAATATGAAGGACGTCATCCCTGGATCCCGCAGATGCGCTGACCCTGAAACCTCCTCTTTGCTATTTCCATGCTTCGTGACAAGAAAGATGGGCTACTTACCATAGTTGTCAAGGCGTCGCCTAGGCGCCGCCTAGGCGCCCAGGCGCTCTTGAAATGGTTAGGCGGTGCAGCACCTTCTTGACAGTGGAAAAGGCGAGCTAGGCGGGCGCCTAGGCGCCAAGGCGGGCCAATCCGAACCAGATCCGACCTAGTTATGTACGTTTACCTCTTTCTTTTTTATAATTTTCTTGATGTCATTATATTCTTTTATAATTTTTCTGAGTTTTTTACATTTACCTTTGAATCTTTTGCATTTACTTCTGAAATTTTTTGTAATTTTTTGATACAATTTAATTTTTTATAATTGTCACATAATTTAATTACAGCAATTTCTTCATGTAATTTATTTTTTATATTTTTCACATTTTTATTCTTGATTTATATATTAGAGGATATATATATTAGATTTTTTAATTAGTGGCCGAAGTGTTGCCTAGGCGACGCCTAAGCGGACGCCTTGTCGCCTAAGCGCTTAGGGACCCCGTGAACGCCTTGAGTCGCCTTGTCGCCTTGACAACTATGTTACTTACTAGCCAGAGATCGGAAACTCCAATGCTCAATACCTTGACAAAACCAACAAATGATGGTGTTACAACAGGAAGAGGCATGGTGCCCTCACTCACGGCAGAGAAAACATCTCGACTCTCCTCCAACCAGGAAGTCATGCCTGGTTTGCCACCAGCAAGGATGCGAGAAACATCCTTCAAAAATGCGACTCGAGGGCCACAAGGGTCGCCGCTCTCTCTTTCTCTTTTTTTTATATATATACACACATATCCATTGGGCTGCTTGGGCCACTTAGCCATCCATGGGAGGTTCCCAGCCATTCCAGCCATCCGTGAGATTCAAAAATGGGACTCCAGGGCCACAAGTGTTGCCCCTCCAGCATCGCCTCTCTCTCTCTCTCTCTCTCTATATATATATATATATATATACACACACACACACACACACATATATATATACGTATAGGGAAATGATCAAATAGGGACGTCTGCACTGTAGTTACAGTGCGGACGCCCGCCTTTAGCCCCATTTCGTGGGTTCTTTTTGTTTTTGGGTAGGGCCCAAGGCCCCCTAACTTGGAGTGGGAGCCATGTCACCTACTTTACTTAGGATGCACGGAAAACGGGTGTGAATAGTGATTATTATTCATATGTACAGTAACATGAATAGTAACCACCATTCACACCCTTTTTTTCCTTGCAGTGCACCCCAAGTAAAGTAGGTGACTTATCCCCCACACCAAGTTAGGGAACCTTGGGCCCCACCCAAAAAATAAAAAAACACACCCAAATTTGATCAAAGACAGGTGTCCGCACTGTAACTACAGTGCGGACGTCCCTATTTGATCATTCTCCATATATATATATATATATATATATCATTGGGTATACATATACTTTGGGATGACTGGGCCACTTAGCCATCCATGGGAGGTTCCCAGCCATGAGCCATCCCAGCCATCCGTGAGAGAGAGAGTATGTAGAGAGTCAGAGTTATTTAAAGGAAAATGGACCAGACTGGTAGGGCCCATGGGGTTGCACATTGGGCTGCCTGGGCCACTTAGTCACCGGCACAGCATGCATTCTGGCATGCTAGAAAGGTGGCCAAGTGATTAGAGGGTTTGAGCCTGCCTTGACAACTAGTCATTGTATGAAGAGAAAGGAGGGGGGGGAGAACACATTGGGAGATGGAAATTGTTGCCAGCTTAGAGAGATCTGGTGCCAGAGGTGACGATAGGTAAGCCCAAAGGAGATACAGTTAAATGATGTGGGGGCAGTAATATCCTTAAATATGTTCAATCTTGTGGAACGAGCCTGTTTTGTAGTCTACACCTTTTCCAAAAAAGATGCAGACAGGGTTCCATGTTACATAGAGTTTGAGAGGTAGCAAGATAATTGCAAGGGACTCCTGGGGCATCCATGCAGCTGTTCATGAAGTTCTTTAGATTTTTCTTTTTAACCACCATAGATTTGAAAACAAAGATCAGAAAAATTGGAAAGCAAAGTCAAGACATGTGCATTGTAATAGTCTGGATCCAATATCATACATTCTCATAGTGCTTGTTAGTTTAATAGATGGAGGATTTTAAAAAAGGATCGCCAATGTTCTGTTTGAATTTAAAGGCATATGCATCCAGGGTTTTGTCACCATCAAGCCAAAAGGCAGGAGATTACATGTTGAAAAGCTTCACAAGAGGTTGATTATCTCCGAAGTTATTATCAATGTTAATCTCACTAATCAAAATTTTCATCATCAGAGAATATAATGAGTGCAGCAAATAAAATGATGTTCTGAGGTAATAGCTACATGGAAAACACTAGATGTGTATCACAGAAAAGTAAATAAAATAACCAGCCTTAGTGCACTGGCTATTGGCTAACAATGTAATCTCTGGACCTAAGTCGCATGATGGATGGAGTCTAACTCATCTCCACCATTCTTTGCCACATTTTCTATTGTGGAAATACAGCTGCCGATGGAGGGGGCAGCAACAGAAGAGTATCAAGAGATCCTTTAGCATTAAGTTCATGCAAAATCAAAAGTTGGACTTACAAGATAGGAAAAAATGGACCAGCAGGCAGATGTGTATATAGATATGTTACATAGATAGGTAGATGGATATTCTATATCTGCATTTTTAAAGGAGAGCCAGATAATGCTGAGGGAGAATGTGAGGTTGGGGACAATCTTACAATAAGTCAACAGAATGAATTTGGCATGCTACAGGAGTCTCGTCATTAGGTAATTAGATTTATGAGCAAATCATGAGAAATGGAATGTAAAAGCTGTCGCTTTTAAGTTCTACCATTGCACCTTCTATTTGATTTTATTTCTCATAGAAAGGTAAAAAGAGGAGAAACTATCCTAAACAGTAGATATATCCTGACTGACTATAACGCCATAAAACAAGAAACTAACGTACAGAGATACTGGCGATCTATGTACATGTGAGATCTTCAAAATCAGCAATAGAACATTGGATAGCAAAATAATGAAAGAACACTCACTCGATATACTTCCCATCAAGCCTTTCACAGCAACCAACAAGACCAGGGCCACCAATTCTTGGATGCTGCAATTCGTAAGTGGTCAATACTAGAAGCAGAGGAAGCATACAAAGCAATGCATTTTCTTCATGCATTAAAGGAAACATGCTCACATATGAAGCAACAACTTCAAGTGGCTACAAGTTGGAGTTTACTGCATGTTGGAGCAAACCAATGGAATGACAAAACTCAAACACACCTTTTTCTTAAATAGAAGTAGGCCTGCATCTTATTTCTTCTAACAATCACAATGTAACCAAAAGATCACACCAATATATAATGCAATGGTTGCAGGTAAAATGGACTTGTGAATGATGGACATTTTTTGGGAGTGAATTTCTAATCAGACAAATGCATGGTAGCTCAGTCAGGAGGGCATTCCCTCTGTAGAGCCCTGAGGGCAAAAGTCCCTGGAAGTGAAGACATAGAACTAAGAGAGCACAACAAAAAATAAACAAATATGAATGTTATCTTTCTGAAACAATTTCTGCTGAATGCCAATTTAATATAACTAAGAGCTTTCAAACAAATAATCTATCAGTGGTCTGACCTGTGATGCCAATGAAAGGAACTTGTATGTATCCAAGGCATACCGAACTAAAGCTTCATTTTCTCCAGGGTTTATTGTACACCTGAAAGGGATGGAAAAATCAATCATAAAATACAACAAAGTTTTACAATAATGCAACATTACATATAACAAAATGCACAATTGCAGGGGGCATGCATACAATCAAGAGATATAGCATGACCATCAAACACTAATCAAAATCAAGAGAGTCACCATTTTAACTGCAATGAACTTTTATGGTAGGGGAACTGTAAGCTAAAGATAAAAGAAGCTAGAATGCAATTATCCAATAAGAGCATGAATTACGAAATTAAATCTAGGTACTGGATCAGCTAAATCTGCTAACCGTAGAAGGGAAATGCGGAACCTTTAAAAAAAAATCATGTCTTCTTCTTCCTCTTTGCTGGAACTTCCCAGTTGAACCTGCTTGAATAGGTAGAATTGACTTGAATCAGGCTGATAGACCGTCATACTTGCTTCATTTAGGATGGTTCTACCTGATTTACAATTGATTCAGAGTCCATCTTATTTTTTCCCCCTTGAAATCCCCCTTCCCTTCTGGTGGGGAGCCACATGAATTCAATCATTCGTAAGAAAATATACATTGTAAAAACCCACAGGTAAAAGTCAGGTTATTTTTTTTCAGAAATTTATGAGTTTAGGAATAATTTTAAAACATGTCTCATTTTAAATTTTCTTTGAATAACTAAATGAGCATAATGGGCTACAACTAGTAGCATTTGAATGGACTAATCTTATTAGGCCTTCAGACCATAGTATAACCAGGTCTGGACAATTCTGATGAGCCTAATCTGCATGGCAATCTTGGTGTGGAATCTTGACAGTAATTTTGTGATGTGATCAAGGTTGTTCTTGTTGCTGTGAGCCTGTAACTAGAGAATTTGAAGAGAATCCGCAAACAATAAAGGACTTGTAATTCTCTACATCTGTTAATTCTGGAAAAAGGTGCAAATAAGTCGATATATTCCAGATCATCGTTGCAGGGAAACATTGCCCAAGTTGGGAAACACATTTCCTGGGACATGCATTTGCGGAACAAATTTGAAAATGGTGTGTGGAAACACCAGAGTGGAAGAAGATGAAAGTGAGAAATGATGTGAAAGGAACAGTAATTATCGATACTAATTAGTGGCAATAATTTCACTAAATGGATGCTATAAGGTAGAGGCTAAAATGATGGTCACAAGAAATAGTAACTAAAGAACTCTTACGTGAATCTGAAGGAACACAATGATTGGAAGAAAACTTAGTGGCGGAGTAATGAAATTCAAAAGACGAACAAAACTAAAGAATTTAGAACTGCAAAGAAGAGTGCTGAGTAAATAAGCAGCGAAGCTAAGTTAAAAATATTTAGAGAATTATACAACTAGAAATTTGAGAAGGGAGAAAGATGTACTTAACCTGGTAAGTTGCAGAAGAAAGAGCAAGGATTTGGATCATATGATGCCTAGCTAGACACGTTGAGGGGAGAGGCAGAACAATGAAACAAGGCAATGTGAGACAGAGTGGCAAAGAGAGACAAGGTAAGGTGGCAGGGTAAGGAGAGATGAAGTAGAACAGAGATGAGGTTGATTGGTGAGATGCAGATGGCAGACAAAAGCTGCCCAGAGGCAGCAAAAGCTGGACCACAATGAAAGTTTGAAGAGGGGGGGGATGCTGATAATAAGGTAAACAGGACAAACGCTGAGTACATCACAGTCTATGATGATTAAAGATGGAACGTGGCGGGCAAAGAAGACTGACAAAAGCAAATGCATAAGAATGACACTCAGAAGGGAGAAGAGAATTATGATAACTTTGTTATACAAGGTTTCTGGTAGCCGAGAGGCTAAGTGTTTCAGATGCCTGGAAAAATGTCCATGGTTTATCTTTGCAGGAATTCATTTGGTGGAAGTGCAAAAACTTAGGACATCAAAGTTTTCATTGTCTGCGGCAACAAACAGAAGCAACAGTTATGTATGTCGAGCGGAAGGCTTTAGGAGAGCAATTACAATTGAAGTTCCTCGGTGTCCCATGGTTGCTAGAAACCTGCAGAAATTTGGGGAGTTCGAAGTGGGTGAAGTTTCTTGGAGTAGTGTGGAAACAGGGAATATTCTGAAGGAACTAAGATATGGCCAGAGACTGAGGACGAATAGTATTGCATAGTCCAATGCCCCTCAGGGTTGGTAAGAGGAAGATTATTGTCAATGAGATCCTCGTTGGTGAACAGTTTACATGTCCAGTGGTCTCTATGATGGTCCTTGGTGGGTAGTTCAGCAGTAGGAGGAGGTACGCTTATTGATGTCCGGTGTTTGGCATTCATTTTCCTTTTGGGGATGTAGATTTATTCGAGTTCATTGCGGCAGCTCTCAGCTTTCTGTGAAAGATTGACCCGGGTACCAGTCAACAGAGTAACTTAGAGTTTGCTAGGTTGCATGTACAGATTGCGGATAATGCTGAGATCCCCAGATTTTTTTCAAGCTATGACAAAAGTCTTGACCATCTCTGGCTGTAGATTCTGGTGGAGGAGTGTTCAAAGTAGGCAGAGAGGAAGTGCCATTGGATCTACAAAGAAATGGTGGAGGCTAATTGTAAGTATAGAATGCTGCAGGAAATATAGTAATTGGTGATGGGGAAAAAGACGAATGAGTCAGCTAGGGTACCTTAACAGGTTAACTCAGGTATTAGCCTGGTGCAGGGGACTGGGCCAGATGGCCACTTACCAGTAAGCTGGTTGTTTCTGCTAACACCAGTTTGGCTCAGAACAGTGGTTCTAACCAAGGTTTACAGATTGCAGCAGAAAGTGAGGTGCAGATAACAACTCAGCCAGAGGTGAGTGGACAAAATTGGAAGCTTTCGCCAATTTGTTGTGGAAAGAGGCATTGTCTGCATTAGCCTTTCAGCAAATAAGAGAAAAAGGCTTCTGTTTTTTAAGGATTACAATTGAGGAAGGGGCAGAGATCAAGCAAGCACAAAAATCAAGGGAAAAAGATGAGGAAGGCTGTTGGCAGGCAACGGCTCCCTTATCAATTAGAGAAAGAGGCAAATCTGGAAGTTGGAGAGGTATGAAGCAAGGGGATTCCCTTGGTGCAGGTGTAGGTTCCTCACTGTAGGCTTTGCCTGATGCCCAACCTCTTTCACTTGTCGCTGATATATCTGGCAAGGCTGACTGCCAACTGGATGGCCACAATTTGGGTTTGGGACATGTAGAATCTGAGGCAATAGTTCAAAAGATTGAAAGATTTACCACAAACATCCTTCTTAAGTGGTTGAACAGACAAGGACATAGGATCAAAGGCTATTGCTCTGGGCATTCAAATAAAAAAAAAAGTGGCCGGTATAGAAAATTAAGGAGCTTTGAATCTGAGAAGGGAGAGATGAGATCTACAAAGCAGAAGTTCCAGCAAAACTCACGAAATCTACTGTAATTCTCAAGAACTGAGGAACAAGAAATGATGGTCGATTGCCATAAGCATATAAAGGGCCAGAAGGCAACAAGATGAGAGAGAGAGAGAGAGAGAGAGAGAGGAAGGCAGTGAAGTGCCTAACTGGCTGGTCCGCCCTCCCTTTTATATTATATCTCAATGGAGCAAAAAACAAATTACATATCTAATAGAGAGGGTGACCAAGAAAGAAGGAGAAAATACAGAAAAAAAAACAAATAAAATTACAAAGCTGTCCCTGTTTTTCTACACTCCCCCTCAAGGTGAGCATAAATATCCTTCACACTCAGCTTGTCAAGTGCAGACCTAAATTGAGCTTCAGTCATAGCCTTCATAAAGACAGCCACAACCTGCTCTCGTGATTTCACATAAGGCAAACAGAGTTCTCCTGAATCCAGTTTTTCCCTAATGAAATGTCTGTCAATTTTAATGTGCTTCGTTTTGTCATGTTGAACAAAATTGTTTGAAATATTTATTGCTGCTTAGTTGTTGTAATAAAGCTTCATAGGTAACTTCACTGGAACTCCCAAGTCTAATAGAAAAAGTTTCAGCCATAGCAACTCTGCTAGCCCAGGTGCCATGGCCCGATATTCAGCTTCCGCACTTGACCTTGCACACATAGTTCGCTTCTTATTCCTCTCGGAAACAAAATTGCCACCTAGAAAAGTACAGAAGCCAGAAGTTGATCTCCTATCATCTCATGACCCAGCTCAATCAGCCTCTGCAACTGCTTCAGGACTCGAACTGTTAATTTTTTGGAAGAAAATTCCTTTCCCTGGACACGAGTTTTAAGTATCTCAATATACGTTCCACAACTTTCATGTGCACTGTCCGTGAAACATGCACGAACAGACTAACTACACTAACAGCATAAATAAATCTAGTCGAGTCAATGACAAATATAGGAGTTTTCCTACCAATCTCTCATATAAACTCCCATCTTCAAGTGAGAGGTCTTCTCCTCCTATCTTTGTTAATCCATGATTTAACTCAATTGGTGTAGCTGCAGGTTTACACCCCAACTTCCCAGTTTCAATCAGCAAATCCAACGCATATTTTCTCTGACACATATAGATCTCATTCTTTGAGCTGGCTACCTCAATTCCCAGGAAGTACCTTAGCTCTCCCAAGTCATTAATTTCAAATCCAACAGCTAAGTCATCTTTCAACTGTTTGACTCCTACCTCATCATCCCCTGTGACAATCATGTCATCTACATAAACAAATAGCACAGTTACATGTCCCTTGTCCACTTAACAAATATAGTTAGATCAACATTTGACCGTTTAAAACCAAACATGACCATAGCAAAGCGTAGCCTATCTAACTAGGCTCCAAGTGACTATTTCAACACATAAAGAGCCTTCTTAAGATGATAGACCTACCCTTTTTATGTCAATTCCAGGTGGTGGCAGCATGTACACTTCTTGTAAATCACCATTCAAGAACACATTTTTGATATCCAATTGGTACAGAGGCTAGGAGTACAGAACAACCAGTGAGAGAATTACTCAGACAGACTTAAACTTCGCAACAGTAACAAAGGTCTCTTAATAATCAATCCCATATGTTTGAGTAAAATTTTTTACAAAGGGTCTGACTTTGTACCTTTGTATCTCACGCTTTGCATTGTATTTAATCGTATACAACCACTTGGATCCAACCGGACTTCTGCCTTTAAGAAGATCAACTAGGACCCAAGTGCCATTCTTATTAAGGGCACTTGAGTCCTCATCCATTGCACACCACTATTGGGGATCCTGCACAGCTTCAGAAAAGATAGCAGGCACATAGTCAATGGGCAATGAAGAAAGAAAGGAGTAGTATCAATGAGAAACATGGGAATCGGTAACCCAAATGGCGACGGGATTTTTAGTGTTCCTGGCCTTTGCACCAATTGGATGTCAAAACGCCATCTTGAATGGTGATTTACAAGAAGAGGTGTGCATGAAGCCAGAGTAGCCGATCCCTTGGAACCTTTTTCTCCTTTTGATTGCACCCCTCAGAAGCTTCCTTTAAGCAGGGCGCAACTCTCTTTTGCATCAGCTGCTGCCGTCCGCTGTTGTCCCTCTACTAACCAAAGGGTCCTGCATCAACCGCTGTTGTTTGTTGCAGTCCGCTACTATTTGGGCCGGAGAAGTCCTCTCTTTACAGGCCGCACCTTGTTTTCAAGTGCATTTTCTCATTGCAGACCTCTCTCTTTGGGATCATGGTGAAGTCTTGGACTGCTGCCCATCCTCTCTTGTTACACCCCTCCAAGGTTGTTGCGGTTACACCTTTTCTCACCAGTGGTTATTTCTCAACTGAGGCAGTTATTTTCTACATTCAGTGATGGGCAGACAATCATTCTACAACATCAGAGATGCCCTCCCCTATGGTTCAGCTTGTGCCACTGGCTTCTAGTGGCCAGAGGACAATGCAGATTACATCAGAAAAATTGACAGGGCACAATTATCCTTTATGGGCCGTTGCTATTGAACTCTACATCGCTGGCTGTGATAAATTGAGTTTTTTAATTGGTTATCAGAAGATGCCAGACCCTTTAGACCCTCTTTTTCCTACACGGAGGTGGGACAACAATATGGTGATGTCCTACCTACTAAACTTTGTCAGCTCTGGAATCTGACTGACAATTTTGCACAAGTCTACTAGCAGACATGTGGAAGACTTTGGCTGGTCTTTAAGCCACAAGAAAAATAAGGTTCGCCTTTAGCAGTTGAGCCACAATATTGATGAGTTAAAGTAGAGCTCACTTTTTGTCACTACCTACTTTTGCATCCTCACTTCTTTGTGGAATGAGTTAGATCTCTAGCGTACTGCTAAATGGACATCCTTTGTAGACCAACGGACCTATCTTTCTCTTCAAAAAGATGACAAGATCATGAAGTTCTTTAGTGAGCTGAATTCTTAGCATGATGTTTTAAGGGGGCACATCCTCAACATAGATCCAGCTCGTTCATTGCAAGAAACTTACTTCAAGGTTCTGAGAGAAGAACAGCGTTGACAGGTTATGAGTAGTAAGCCTGTCCCTTCTGCACATTTTGACATTGGAGAGTCCTCTGCGCTTGCTAGTGCCACTGGTAAGCATCCTCTAGTTGGGTATAAGAAGCATGGTGACAAAAAGTGTAGTCATTGTAGCCACACTAACCACCACTCTGATACCATGTTAGGAGAGAGAGAGAAAGGGCGACGTGCAGAAGAGATAGAGAAAGGAAGGCAGTGAACTGGTTAATGGCTGGTCTACCCTCCCTTTTATATTATTTCTCAATAAAAAAATTACATATCT
The DNA here is from genome assembly GCA_022559845.1 of Amorphophallus konjac. NCBI lineage: Eukaryota > Viridiplantae > Streptophyta > Magnoliopsida > Alismatales > Araceae > Amorphophallus > Amorphophallus konjac. The sequence goes on along the minus strand of JAHNEJ010002124.1, from coordinate 136,002 downwards.
GCTCTCTAGTAGAGAGGGCGACCAAGAAAGAGGGGAAAAATACAGAACAAACCAATAAAATTACAAAACTTACAAAACTTCCCTGTTTTTCTATAATGCTAATTATAACTTGGAATGTTAGAGGTCTCCAATTAGAGAGGAAACATGCAGTTACTGAAGAGATTTCTTGAAGACAAAGGGTAGCATTATTTATATTCAGGAGACTAAAACAGAAAGATTTGACTCTGCTTTTGTCAGTTCAATTACAGGATTTCAAATTGAGCATTTTCCATTCAAAATATCAAGGGAGCAGTGAGGGGGATTTTAGTTGCTTGAAGCATCCTGTCTCTGTTTTATTTCAAGATAAAACAGTAAAGGCTGTTGGCTATTGTCAAGTGTGTATGGATCTTCTTATTATAAGAAAAGATAAATGCTGTCAGGCTGAAATATTGACTTGTCAACAAAGTCACATAGGGCCTTAGTGTGTACTTTGTGAATTCAATGAGGCCAGGAAGCTAAGTGACAGAAATAAATCTTGTAACATCTCTCTAGGAATGAAGGTGTTTCAACAGTTGGGCATGGAGGCAGGTGCAGGTCTTTCAGAATTGGAGCTTTCGAATCTGAGATTTACTTGGGATAATGTTAGGGACAACAATAGGTCATGGGTTGTTGGGTTGTTGGGCAGCACCTTTCACAATAGGTCATTCAGAATGAAACAAACTTTGGTTGTAATGGAAACATTTCTGTAGCTTGATCAGTGATGTCTGGAGTCAAGAGGTGACAGAAGTCTGCCATAAAGACTCTTGATGGATATTAGAAGAGAAGGGAGTTTCTAAAGGGCACATTCATATAATTAGGACATCTATGATAGGGAATTGACAAGGATGAGTAAGAACTATTACTATAGAGACTTTTGTGCTTCTAAGTTACCATAGAATTACATCAAAAATAGATGCTAAGTCCATATCTCTTTCTATTAGTCATAGATAAAGTGACTGTTAAAATTACGGAAGAGGAGGAGAAAAGACTGGTGGAGAAGAAAAGGGAGAGACGTTGCACAAGAAATGGGGCCTATGGCTTAGAGAATAGAGCTGCAGGCATCTCTCATGAAATATATATTAGGTCAGCTAATAAAAAGACTACAAGACTAAAATACCCCTCATAACTGGGGAACAGACAAAACGACCAGACCTAATATAGAAAAGAAATAACCAGCAAACGTGGGGACAAAACTGCCCCTACATGGAGTGCTATTCACTACACTCACCTCAAGCTGAGCATAGATGGCATGCATACTCAGCTTGCTTAAACTGGACTGAAACTGAGCCATAGACTGCCCCTTAGAGAAGACGTCCACAGCTTGATCTTGAGACTTGACATATGGCAAGCAAGTTTCGGTTGGACCCAACTTCTCTCTAATGAAGTGCCAATCAATTTCTGTGTGTTTAGGTTTGTCATGTTGGACAGTGTTGGAGAGGCTCTCAAGATGATAGGCAATCTGCTACTAGGTATTGCACATTTTTTGCGTGGAAATCTAGTCATCCGGAGAAGCAATCTGTCTATGCTAGATCAAGTGTCGAAGCTAAGTATAGAACTATGGCACTAAATTAATGTGGCTGAAAACTCTACTCAAGGACTTGAGAGTGACAGTTGAGCTGCCTATGAAGTTATATTGTGACACCTGCTATCAACATGAACATGCTAACAATCCTGTTCAACATGACAGGACCAAGCACATTGATATAGACAAACATTTCATTTGTGAGAAGCTTGATTCTTGGGAATTGTGCTTACCATATGTTAGTTCGGGCCAGAAGTTAGTTGATGTTCTCACCAAAGGACTGCCTAGGGAGCTGTTTACGTCTATGATTGGCCAGCTGAACACGATCAATATCCATGGTCAGCTTGAGGGGGTAGTAACTTGCACCCCTAGCATAAGCAAGGTCTGCAAAACCCGTTCCGGTTTTGGGACTGGATAGGGCCGGTTCCCTTCGCGGTTCTGATTCAAATCAGGAACCGGTCAGTTCAAATAGGCTCACTCAAATACTTGCACATTAAGTTTCAAAAAAAGGAGATCATTAGGGCTCAATGAGGTTTAAACCCCAATCTCAAATCTTAATAGATCAAGTGAGATTTAAACGCTAATCTCACTTAAGCCCTAGCTTCAAAGTAATTTAAACCCTAATCACAAGTATATTTAAAGTCTAATAGGAGATTTTAAACTCTAATCTCACTTAATTTCATTAGATTTTAGTCTCTAATGACTTTAAGTCTTTATAGTCCTTACGATTTTTTTTAAAAGTGGATAGTACCGTCGTTTTATAAAAGAAAAAATAAGAATGTACAAGTATGAGAGGAGTACTCCTTCACAACTCCCAAATACAAAAGACAACAGACAACTCTCTGCCCCAGGAGCAAAACAAAAAAGAAAAGCAAGCCACCTAGCCACTCTAATTTGTCCTCCTACCAAGCACAACAAGAGACTCTATAGGCCAACCACCATACTTCGCCGTCTTCACCACCCTGACATGGAACCCAAAAATCACCCAAAATGGTGACAAAGCCGAGGTGTAACATGCCGGAATAAACAATGCTCAAAAGAGAAAAAGGCTGCTTCACCCCCCTTGTCCCAAACCAAAAGTGCAGCCCTCTACTGATATCTTTCCTCCTCGTCCTTCTACGTTCCCCCTCTTCTACTGGTTTTTTCTGCCTTGGCCTTCCTTGCTATATCTGCTTGGCATCTTCGTTAGACTCTGCTGAAGACAGACCTCACATCTTCATCCACACCCACACAGGACACACCAATCAGACTAACAACCTCTCTATCCTGAGTCTCCATAAAACTCTCTACGTTAGCTAAGATTTCCTTGACCTCCTCCTTGCCCAGAGTATTCTCTCCCTCCCTATCAACACCCATCCCACCTGAATGGCATCCTCGACTGGATCCACCTCCGCGCGAAAATGCACATCCTCCGACTCCCTGGGTGGGGGAGGTAGCACCAAGAGTGCTTGCTAACTAACTCCTTCCAAAAGCGAAATGACCGCCTCCGCCACAAGGTCCCCCTCCAAATGTCGAGGCTCCTCACACCCAATGACACCATCGGTTAGGGCTTCCGACTGTTGGCAGCAATTTTTGCCTACTTACATGTAGAGTGAACTATTACTTAATGAGGTGAAATAGCAGTCCTGCAGGGGTGGTGAAGACTTGCCCGGGGTGGAACCTCCATTAGCAGCCGCCCATGACCTCCCCGAGGTAAAACCCTATAGTAGGGGCAACAAACCCCACAGTAGGAACAGCAGTCCAGCAAGCCTGCTCCAGTCAGAGGGACCTCTCCGGGGTGGCCAACCCTTGAACAGCAACAGCAGTAGGGTCAGCTCCACCTCCCCGTGGTGGACATCAGTCCGGGGTCACCAGCAGCAGGGGGACAACCCCTGGATAGCAGCAGCAGTAGGGTGTGGGGCCAAGGGAACGGATCTACAGCAGTGGCTTAGACCCTGCAGCGGCGAAGCAAACCCTCCACCTCTACCTGTGTGATGAAATAGCAGTGGCTCAGACCCTGCAACAGTGGAGGCAGGTCCTCCCTCCGCAGACGCCTCATCCCTCCCAGTAGGGATAGCAGACCTACACCCAACAGAGCGTGGAGCACCTTCCCTGTGGTGGCCAACTAACTGTCCAGCAGACCTGGGAGAAGCAGACCTATGCACCTTCCCTGTGGCGGCCAGCCTGTGGTGGCCAACTAACTGTCCAGCAAACCTGGGAGCAGCAGACCTACGCACCTTCCCTATGGCGGCCAACAGACCTAGTGCAACAGCAGAGCGAGGAGCAGGCCAACCACTTGTCCGGGTGCAACAGTAGAGGCAAGAGCACCTACTGTGAACCACTCGTCCCTAGCAGCAGCAGCAGGGATTTGAAGACCTCTTAGAAGCCTGGCAACTTCTTTCGCAAGAGTAGTAAGCCTTGCAGCCAGTAACCTCCCCGGGGTGAACCCTGCGGCAACCTGCGACCAACGGGCCGTAACAGGGGGTATGGTCACCCCATTCTTCTCCCCCCTGGGGGGTTCCGGTCACCTTCCTGGCCAATGGTGGCTTTAAGTCAACTCTCACCTATTCTTTTGTTGATGTGGAGCAGAAAATTGATGAAAAATGGCCATGGGCGGGTAGAGAGGAAAAACTCAGGGTCGGGCCAACCCGTGCGGGGTCGTGCCAGCAGAGAGGAAAAAGGGCCCGTTCGGGGTCGGGCCAACCCATGAGGGGTTGCCCGACCCCGGACGGGTCCGCGCGCAGGTGGGGCCCCTGCCCGGGGTCGTGCGACCCCCGAGGCAGACCTCCCCAAGGTCAAATGACCCCGAGAGGGCCCTGCCCAGGGTCAGCAGGCCCGGGCAGGACCCGCCCGGGGTCATTTGACCCCGGACCCGTCCGGGGTCCCATGACCCGGCCTTCTCTCCCCCGTGAAAAAAAAAACAGAAAAAGGAGAAAATGGACCTCCCCGGGGTCATTTTCATCCTGTTTAACCCGTACGGGTTCAAATGCCCCCGGGTAGCCCCCTACTTCTATAAATAGACCCCAAGGGTCCAGAAGAGGGCACTCAACAAGAGAGAGAACCTACGGAGTATCACTTGGAGCATCCAACATTTGGGACTTTTGTTCGTTGTTTTGACCTGCGAGGGGTAAGTCCTCGGGTCTTGTGTATATGCCCCTAAGGGGTATTTTTACAATTATGCCCCTCAGCGGGCCATGTTTGTAAGTTTCTACGACCCGGGACGACTAAATTAAGTAGTTCCACCCATATACCGGGGGAATTACGAAAATGTCCGGGGTCCGCGAGAAACAAAAGTCTTGTTATTTGCAATTCTACCCTGCAGTTTTTGTCATTGGGGACACAACCCTACTTCCCACGTTAGTGCGGATCCTTGTACAATCGATAACTCGCCGACCACCCTTGTACCCAATTGGGCCATAAATGAAGTTGTGTATTCCGCAAATCTCTTCTGTACACCAATCGGAGAAAATTACAAGAAAATCCTTGACTTTCAAAAATTGCATATATACCTCTCCTCTGGCAAAATGGACGAATAAGCGCCTTCTATGAAGTTTTCGTCACCCCTTCGGCCTGAGGAGGTGTCAACACAATCCGACATTTTGGTGCCGCCTCAACCCTAGGTCTATGTAAGGTGTGGTAAAATTACCAAAATACCTCTGTGACCTAGAAATGGTCTAGTCGCCCCTAAAACCTTTCATAAATGGCCTCTACGCTCTGGAAAGTCAAGAATCATACCTTACTTTCGTTCCAGCCCAGAAATCTCAGAAATATCCCGGGCTGGGAAAATTATCAAAATACCCCTGGGTTGATAAAATTACCAAAATACCCCCGGAGTCTAGAAAACTTCCCTCCACTTCGAAAATGCCTACGGCTTTCGCACATTTACATTCATACTCCTAAATCCTTGGGTTTTGCCTAAACTTAAGAGACCTTTGATGAAGCCCTAACCCTATCAATATGTTGGTGGTAAATGAGTGGTCATCGAGAGTCATCCGAGTGAACCTGCCCTCCACATCGAAATCTATGGGGAGGACTTTGAGATTTCTTTGACAGTTAAACAAAGGTATTCGGACGTTCGGCCGATATAAATTAACACTGACTGTGGTCAGTGGGGAGAGGTCCAGCACCCGAACCCAAATCATCTGATACTATGCGCACCCACGGAATGAACTCCCCACATATAGGGCAAGGTTTCATTTCAAAAAGAACCTCTATGCATATATTTTTATCTATGATGAAATTCCGTGGCCAACACCAACGTACAAATTGTATCCCCTAGCTCAAGGGCCAGAGGCGCATGTCCGTACTGTTCATCAAACAAGATGGACAGAAGAGGCAAGGCCTCAAGGGCACCCTCCCCCTCCCCACCACCACTACAGTCCCCACCTACATAAGGCTTAACCACTGGAAGACCGGCAACTGGCTGTCCTCCATTCGAAACAAGAGAGGGGGATGGTATCACGTGGAGCGACCCTTCCCTGACAAGATCGCTACCACCGCCGGTGCGTCCATCTACCTCGAAGAGCTGCCTGACTGGCTGCAAGCACCAACTCTACTTTGCAGGGGCAGTTGGGAGACGGCCACCCTCCCCCCTAGCAAATTCTCTTTCCCCGCCAGCACGTCCACCTGCCTCGAAGAGCCGCCCGACAGGCTCCGATGAAGCACCGCTTCCTGCTGGCTCAGATGGGGAGAAGCTCCTTCCACCCTGTCACTGGTGCATACACCTACGGTCCATCACCCTCGGGAGAGGAAGGTAGGTTGCCGGCGAGTAGGGAATGTCCCTCAGACACACAGCCGCCGGCCCACTAGCGGCATCATCGGAACCGACGTCGACTGGACAAGATGAAGGACCGCCAGCCTTCCGAAGAACTCTACGTTGAGCCCTTCATGCCAACAAACCACGCCGTCGTCAGGGATGGATGTGCTGCAAACTTCGGGGGAGGGACGCAAGCGGACGAACCTGGGTAGCCGACGATAGTCCATCAATCGGAGGGCCCGTCGGAACGGCGCTGCAACCAGGTGTGGTGGGGGGGTAAGAGCAGGCCGAGCGGGTAGGGGAGAAGACCCCGAATGGGTCCCCCGATACCCAAAACCGAAACACCCGAAATGGGTAAGTTCTGGGTCATACTCGAAGGGCCCGAGTCGCTCGCAATAGCCCCGCCTCCCGATCTGGATCCAGCACCAGGCGGGATGAGCAGTGGATTTGAAATTTGAATCCCCGCCAGAACGCCATCTGCAACCTCCTAAAACATCGGTTGTAGCCCTGGAGCGGCCGTCGCTGCCCCAGCTTCTGTCAAAATGGAGATCTGGAAAGCAAAGTGCACACTGCCGACCGCAAACGTGACAACCGTCGGGAGCTCCGCTTTGCCAAGGAGGAACGAAGGAGACTTCGACCATCGTGCGAGCCACACCGACACAAGGAGCAAACTCCCAGGTACCACCCGGCCGAAAGAACTCACGAGGAAGGAGAGTCCCACCTCATCACCAAGAATGAGGGGTATCCCCCTCAACCCAGATGCGGACAGAGGGGTCCCTAGGGCTAGGGAAAGCCCCCCTCCCTAAGGTCCATCGTTGAACTTGCAGCAAAACCCCCTCAATAGCAACAAAGCCCGCAGCCGCCGCCTCTTCTTCCTACTGGCCAACGACATAGAAATCAGACCTCGCCACCCGTTGGACCTCCCATGTGCTCACTCCTACTACCCTTCCTAGCAACAATGATTGAACCTTGGCCGGATCCGCCACACCAACAACCAAGCTGATCCAAACACACCTCTACATCCACTTCAAGATCCAGCTGCGTTGGGAGGAAATCTGAAGGGACCAACCCTGCTTCCCAACATCATCTCCCAGCCACCATCTCTTGTGGGGGTGGCATACCCGACTGAGCGACCACCGCATATGACCGGCAGACCACTGGCCCTTATAACGGACAAAACCGCTAGACGTGGCCGACCCTCAGGCAATGGCAGCAGACTCCGCCTCTCAAAGACCCCGCGGCCCCTCCCTTACCTGAGAAAGAAACCTCCAACCCTCGAACGACAAACGAACCCGCCAGCAGTGTTGGCAGTTTCGGCCATAACCGATACGAAAAAGGGCCTTATTACAGTAGCAATCCGAAACTTAAAGGAGGTATCGGTTTCGGGCGAAACCGATACTGTTTCGCCCGAAACCGGTCGGTTTCGGCCGAATCACGTGAACCCCTTTATGCTTTGCTGTCTCCCCCCCCCCCCGAAACCCCCACTACGCAGCCACGGTTTCGGCCGAAACCCTCCCCCCTGCTGGTTGCTGTCTCCCTGCCACTGCTGTGCTGCTGCCGTGCTGCTGTGCAGCTGTGCTGCGGCTGCTGCTGCTGCCGTGCGACCAAGGGTCGCGGTTGTTGCGACTGCGAGCCTGCTGCTACACCTGCTTGAGGTGGACAGGGAGAGGCCGAGAGGGAGCCTTGCTGCGCACACCGGGGCCCAACACAACATCAAGGGTTTGATTATTTTGTTTGAGGTTAATTTCATTGGGTTAATTTAAGGTTTGATTGTTTTGTTGTGTTATTTTGGTTGGGTTAAAAATTTGGGGTGAGCAAGCCTTGCTTATTAAGTTTCTTCCAAGGGTGATTAAGGGCTTAAGGGTTAATTGCTAATTAAACCCTAATCAGTTTATAAAAATTGGGGCTTTGGTCTATTTTGATTTGCTTAAGCTCAATTGAACTTAAATTAAACTTCATCGAGGATTTTGGGGTGGAATCATGCGGTAATTATTTTTTCCTAAGGGTGATTAAGGGTTAATTGCTAATTAAGCCCTAATTAGGTCATAGAAATTGGGGCTTTTGTCTATTTTGATTTGCTTAGGCTCAATTGAAGTTAAATTAAGTTTCATTGAAGATTTTGGGGTGGGATCATGCGGGTAATTATTTTTTTCCCAAGGGTGATTAAGGGTTAATTGCTAATTAAGCCCTAATTAGGTCATAGAAATTGGGGCTTTTGTCTATTTTGATTTGCTTAGGCTCAATTGAAGTTAAATTAAGCTTCATTGAGGATTTTGGGGGGGGATCATACGGGTAATTATTTTTTTCCAAGGGTGATTAAGGGTTAATTGCTAATTAAGCCCTAATTAGGTCATAAAAATTGGGGCTTTTGTCTATTTTGATTTGCTTAGGCTCAATTGAAGTTAAATTAAGCTTCATTGAGGATTTTGGGGTGGGATCATACGGGTAATTATTTTTTTCCAAGGGTGATTAAGGGTTAATTGCTAATTAAGCCCTAATTAGGTCATAAAAATTGGGGCTTTTGTCTATTTTGATTTGCTTAGGCTCAATTAAAGTTACATTAAGCTTCATTGAACATTTTGGGGTGGGAGCATGCGGGTAATTATTTTTTTCCAAGGGTGATTGATAATTAAGCCGTAATTTTCCAATGTACTTAACACTATACTATTTTTCTTTGACTGTCTCAATGCAACATCATGCCTAGACGTCAGCAAACACAGGAGCAGCAAGGGCAGGATGATCCGGGGTGGGCCCACATGTCCTTAATTGATGCTAAGAGAAGAAATGTGAAATGCAATTACTGTGGTAAGGAGATGTATGGCGGAATTACCAGAGGAAAGCAATATTTGGCAGGGGTAAGAGGAGAGGTGAGACAATGTGACAACTGTCCCCGAGAGATGCGAGAAGAGATGCGCCAGTGCCTTCTGGGGAAAAGGGAGAGGGTGCAACAAAGGGCTGAGGATGAGGCTGAAATTGCTGAGGAGATTTCTGACAGAAAGGTTAAGAGGGATGATGATGAGGAAGGCATTGAGGATTCTGATCCAGAGCTGACTGAAGCAAGGGAGCGTGAACAAGCCACTCGAAGGAAAGGGAAGGGAGCCATGGGTTCAGGGACCTATGAGAGTACAGCTGCACGACGTCCTGACGTTGGTACTGCCCCACATACGCAGGGAATAGGTCCCATGGACAGCTATCTGCACAGAAGGTCCCAAGCTACACAACTTAAAATCAAGCAAGCATTAAGAGAGGTTAAAAAATCAGCAGAAGTTGCAGGGCATGCATTTAAATCTATCTACAAATGGTTTTTTCATGCAGGTGTCTCTGCACATGCAGCTTCAAGTGAATATTTCCAACCTATGATAAATGCCATAGCAGATGTTGGCCCTGACTTGAAGGCCCCCTCACGTCGAGACATATACGGGCGTGGCCTTGAGGGAGAGGTTGAGGAGCTCCATGATTGGGTTGAAAGCTTCAAGCATATATGGGTGGAGAGAGGATGCACCATCATGTGTGATGGTTGGACTGATACCACGAAGAAGTCCATGATAAACTTTTTGGTCTATTGCATCGAAGGTACAGTGTTTGTGAAATCAGTTGATGCATCAGATTATGAAAAGAATGCAAATTATTTGTTTCATTTGATGGATGGCATGGTAGAACAAATTGGAGAGGAGAATGTTGTGCAGGTGGTGACTGATAATGAAGCCAGTTATAAGACTACAGGGAAGAAATTGATGCAGAAGCGCAGTCATTTATATTGGCTCCCATGTGCAGCACATTGTCTGGATATGATGCTTGAAGACATAGGGAAGGAAAAGCATGTGAAGAAGACAATTGACAAGGCACAAAAAGTCACACAGTATATCTATGGTCATCCTAGGATACTAAATATGTTCAGGGCGCATGCCAGTGGAGGGCGAGATATCATCCGTGCAGGCCCAACTAGATTTGCTTCCAATTTTATTTCTTTGGAGTCTTTGCACATGTATAAGATTGATCTCAATTCTTGATACTTTATCCTTACTGATATGTAACAGTTGATGCAGCTTCAAATTTCATTTATCTGCACAGGTACAAGAATGAGCTGAAAGCTTTCATATACCACAATGCCCTGCGGGACTACATCGACAAGGGCACAGTTGATGCACAGATGGATTATCTGGATGTCTGCCACGTCGTGGACGATAACAAATTCTGGGACAGGGTGTCACGGTACTTGAAAGTAGTCACACCCCTCGTGAAGGTACTAAAAATGGTGGATGGCGATGAGAAGAATGATATGGGCTATCTGTACGAGGCCAATGGACCGTGCCAAATTGGAGTTGCAACATTCCCTTCCCAGACATTATGCAAAATGGTGGAAAATTATTGACCAGAGATGGAACAACACATTACACCATGACTTGTCTGCAGCTGGTGAGTGATTAACTGTACTGAAATCGGGGTAAAGCTTTTATGTTTATAAATTTCATTTGTTAATTATACACAAATGTAGGTTATTTCCTCAACCCTCGATTTATGTACGGTGCCGATGCACATGTTGATGGCGAGGTGCTTCAAGGGACTTTAAAAGTCATTGGTCGTTTATCGAGGAATCCAGAAAAAAGACCAGAGGCCGAAGTAGAGGTTCGCCTTTATTTGATACTTTCAATAACATGTATAGAATTTATTTAAGTAGTTATGTTAATGTATTACTTTATGTTTGTAAATGAACCATTACAGAATGAGGACTGGGACATATGCTGACTCCTAATTGCAATACGCTGTGGGAAGAGTGAGCTCAGGTATATTTTATTTTTTAGATTTCTTAACCTGATGAATATATATTTCTACAACTAAAATGCATTTGTTTATGGTTGGTGGAACAGCTGACTGGTGGATAATGGTGAACAACCGAGATGTGGGCAGCAATGCATTGGCTTTCATTGCAGTTAGGGTGCTCAGTCAAACAACATCGGCAAGCCAATGTGAAAGAAATTGGAGCACGTTCAGCCTTATACACTCGAAGGTTCGCAATCGGCTAAAGGCTGAACGATTAGAGAAATTAGTGTACTGCCACTACAATATAAGGTTGAGAATAAAGAATATGAGGTTGAGACAACAGCTGCGAGACAAACGCGTCGCCGAGGATGCCGCCGCAGAAATTGATGTGGATGCCTTATTTGATGATGAGAATCCATTGCAGTCTTGGGTGGAGACACGAGAGCAAGTTGATGAGTCTGTTTTTGATGATGATGATAGAAGATGGGCAGAGGGCATACTAGATGAAGATGAGTCAAGAGATCCCGAATTCAGAAGAAAATCAAAGAGGGCCAGAGATACTCATGTGCACATGTCTAGGGTTGTTGAGGACACTGAGGAGCAGCATGATTTTCAGCCAGCTAGACACTCCGACTCAGATAGCAGGCCAGTCACTCCTAGAATGGGCAAGACACCTACATCCTTAAGAAGTACATCAGTGCATGGGCAAACTGAGAGAACAATTGTTGCTGCTCGAGAGGACCCGGCAATTGAGCAGTTGAAGCAGATTCATTTGAGGTACACGCCAAGGGGAACATGATTCATGTCAAGGGTGCAAGAAGAAAGCACACCGGCACAGGAAAAAGTATCCCCAAAGGCCAAAGGCGACTGGAGCTGCAGGTTTCGTGATCCTTTGATTTTTTGTTTTTGAAAATAACTTAAAATCTTATTATCAGCTCGAATCAGAAAAGGTTTTGGTAGGAGATAAATTCTATATTTTCGTATGTGCCAGGTGCTACAAGTGCTACTACTGGCGGTGGGGATGCTGGTGGTCCTTCCTCCTTCCACGCAGACACAGGCAGAGGATACAGTCAGGGTGAGGGAGGACATGAGTCACAGAGTCAATATGGGCATCCATCAGGTTATGGAGGTGGCCAACAGGAGGCAGCGATTTATGGGTCGTGGGGTTATGAACCATCATTCAACTTCCATCTGGCCAGTTCCTCTTCTCTTCCTCAAGATTCTTATGCTAATACTGGATTCGGCTCAAGCCAACCAAACACTCCAAGAGGGATCCAAAGAGGGATGCAGGACTTGGCTACCTCATTGTTTGGTTATAGTGAATATAGACCATACATGCAACCTGGTTATGGATATCAACATCAAAGGCCAGACGATGAGGGAGAAGGTTCTTCTAGTAATTATTATCCATATTAGGTAAGAATCAATGAATTTTTGAAACATTTATTTTGTCTAATTTGGTTTATTGTACTGCTTGTATTAATATACAATGGAATATTACTTTAACTTTCACATGTTCAATGTTTGAAGTTCAATTTTTGTAGTTGTCTACTTCAAGGTTATTGCACTAACTTATACAGTCAAATGCATGTGTAATGATTTTTGTGATTTTAAGTGATTATTTATATTATTTATGATTTTTTTCAGATTTTTTAGAATTAATTTGATTTTTTTTAACCTTTTATCTGGGTTTCGGCCGGTTTCGGCCGAAACCAAAACCGATACCGAGTCGTATCGGTTTCGGACCCGGCCGAAATCGAGTTTCCCATCCTTGCCCGCCAGTGAGAGACGTAGACCTCTCGCTCGGAAGCGGGCACTGGGGACAACCTCTGGCACGCGACTGTGCCAGGAAGCCATCCCTGACGAAATGCTCTCCCCGGAGTCTCTCTCTAGAAACAGCTAGAGAGAGAGCGCTGAATCGTTTTCCTTTGTAGTCATTAAGATAGTTGGTTAATTTGCAAATTAATCTTTTTGCTTTAAAAAAACTCTTCTTTCTTTTTTTCTAAAGGACCAGCCGGTCCGGTCCAGGAACCAGCTGAACCGGACCAGCCACCTCTAATATCAGTCCGGTTCAGGCCAGTTCAGTATGTAACGGCCAGTTTTGGATACCATGAGCATAAAGACATTTATGTCCTTTACATGTCTTTTTCCTTCTATTTACTTGTTCCTTTGTATTTATATGTTACACAAGAGTAAAATGGTCATGTAGCTATTTTTGGTGTTTGCCCTATTTTTTTTGAAAGTGGGTAGTACCACTGTTGGTGTTTGCCCTATTAATGTAAAGGGGGGAGAGGTCTGCAGATAGTTCTCTCAGGTCAAGAGGCTAGGCCGCAGCCTCCTCCACAGAACCTCTGTCCCTCCTCTCATTCTCTGTTCTTCCTCTCTTTCTTTGATCTACAATTTGAAAAGTGAAAACAAATGTCTTGTTCTTCCTTCACGTCACAACCAAAGAACCTTTAATTCTCCATACAAATAAAACATATTTAGTTGAATCCAACATTACATGAAATTTATTTATGTTTAAAATGCTTTATTAATGAGAACCTGTCTTGCCACTTGGGTAGCCCAACTAGGCACTAGCAGGGTATATGACTTGCAACCAAATCCATTCTTAACTGAGGCCATTGGAAGTATGGCCAAAATGGTCAGCTCATTTCACATCACTAAAGACGAAATTAAAAAAAAAAAAGATAAGACTCACAAGGAAAAGGCTAAAAAAAATAAAGAAATGTTTGACATTGTTGGAACAAGATGACAGTTCTAACATCAGTTTATGCTACCAAATTTCCACAGGTAAATTACAGTGCAGTAGCAATGTTTTAAAATAACTACTCACGTTGAGTAAACTATAACTCCACCGGGACGAACTAACTGTACAGCCTGATCAAACATCCTCCTCTGATAATTTGCATGATTCTTTAGAGATTCTATTGTTTCCTGGAAAAAAAATAATCAAATATGTAAGTTTAAACTTATCGTGATAACAAACTAATTCGCAAAGCAATCCTAAGGGTCAACATTTACATAGCTCACATTCCACCTTAATTTTTTGGATAATAAATAGGCATATATATTCAGGTGATCATAACCCTAAGTCAAAATACTGCCTCAGTAAAGAAGATGGTGAAATTCTTGACTTGGTAGTATCATTGCATGATAAATGAAACTTTTCCCCTTTAGATCTGTTCCTGGAAAAAATGATGATATCAAGAAATGCAAGAGTTGATAAAAAAAGTTATATATTTTTTCTAATCTTGCAAACTAATCACATTCCATAAATACTTCCAAAAATACTGGTTAACATGTCGCTCCTGTTGCTTATAATGTCAATGGTTGCCAGTTGACAAGGAATGAAGATAATTACATTTTCACTAGATCTTCCTCCCATGTCATAGAATCAGGAAGTACATTCATCTATTCATCACCATACATCAAAAGCTTGCATGGGTAGTAGCACAGTGGTGAATGCAATTCAGGTAACTTAGGATGATCGTAGAGGATGGTCAAATGACCAGATTTTTAAGGCATAGATGGAATTGCTGACTGCCCTCAAAGCCTTACCCTTGTTTGTCTATAGTCATCAATTACTGTCAGGAAATAACTCCATGCAAAAATATCTGAGTGCGAGTAATGAGGATAGAAGAAATTTTGGACCTGATAGTTGAGCAAAAAGACAGGAGCAAAACTAACGGTTAAACTGACCTTTGTGCACAGAAAAAGAGAGAAAAGAGAAAAAGAAAAGAAAAGAAGAGAAAGAAGAGAACATGTATGGCAAAACCCTAGACAGCTTCAATAAGGGACAAAGAAGGACAAGGAGGAGCGTCACAATCAAAATCCCTTACTAGGGTTCTGTGCAAGAAACAAAAGGAGCACAAAGGTTGATCAACAAAGAAAACCCCTAGGGTAACTAGGGTTTCTGTTCAACATAAAAGGAAAAAGAAAGAAAAAATAGGAGCAATGGGACAATAAAATTAAAGCCAACAACTCCAGAAGCCCTCTTAGAGTTGTGTTGCAAGAAGGGGAAGAAAGGAAGATGGAGCATGTTCTCCAAGTCCTCCTAAGGCCGTCTATGGCAGCTAAAAATTAGAAAGGAAAGAACAAATACAAGAAAAAAGATGAACGAGAGAGGAAAAGAAGAAAAGGTAAAGGAGAATGTGCCTAGTGGGGGGGTCCGTGCATCCCAGACTCGTGTGTGCATCGGCAGAAGGAAACAGAGACGTGTGTGAGCATGCACAAAAGGAAGAAAAGAGTAAGTTTACCCCTGACCAGACTGTTCTAACAAGCAGGGTGTGTGTGTGTGTGTGTGTGTGTGTGTGTGTATATATATATATATGTACAGAGAAAGAGATACATACACACATACCCCTGCCTTCTGTGTATGTAATTTGAAAAAAATGTGGATTATACCACCAATTTTATCAAGCTCTATATATGTTTGTGTGTGTGAATATTTATACAGAGAGAGAGATTAGTGGTATGGTATCAACAACAGTTTTTGTTTTTGGTTTAAATTGGTTTAAACAGAACTGAGCTGAATTTTTTTTCAGTCTGTTTCATTCCTTGAGTGCATTCAGGTTGGTTCGGCTTGGACTTTTTTTCTCCAACACCAAAATGAACCAATCACGTGGAGCCCTAAGTCAACGTGTCCCTCCCTTTGGTTTTCACACACTATTGGTAATGCTTACTGAAAACATCTGAATCATTTGTCAGATAAGAAATATATCACCTTCATTTTCCACTTGATTATTAGCTAGAAAAATTAATCCTTAAACAAGATCCTTCCACATAAATACATAACTTTCTTTAAGATCTTGCAATATCATACGCATACGATATAGCTAGTCTCCAAATCTTCATGTCTCTTCTCCGTCGGATGCAGTATAAGCACATACATTAACCTACAATTAAATGTTACAAAACAAGGATGTTGAGAGTGGAATCAGATTGCAATCTAGGCTAGGGCCATCCCAGTTTGTTTCCTGCCTGAACTAGCAAGCATCAGCCATTTCCTGCCAATTCCTTAAAAATCCAGGATTCAGCTACAACTCATAAGCATCTTTTGATGTAGCAAAACCATCCTGAAGCATGTCCAGAAAACAGATGACAACAAGAGAATCTATTTATGTTAATTAACACAAAATGTCTGCAGAACATGTATCAACAACACCAAGATGTAAACTGATCTGAAAGTGTCAAGTATTCTGCTGATGCACAAAAAGTATCCCAGAGGCCACTACATATTGCAACATGGATCTATTATTCAGACAAAAAAAATGCAAACAACATAACTGGAGCAAATGTTTCATAGAAAGTTACCTTAGAGTGAATAAATAAAGCCACCATGCAAATATACACATATCCAATGTAAAGCAGATCAATAGATTGAACTAACACTATATTAAGTAAGGGACCATTAAATGTTTCCATGTGATATGGTGGACCACCCTTAATGGGGATTATTCATTTTTTTATTTTAGCTTATCTTTGGTTTCTTCTAGGAGAGCTATTTTTTCTCCTTTTTGACTTTGTAACTCTTGGGGATGTTGGGAAGAGTGTTGCTATCAGCTGATGTGGAATATTTTTCCTTCTGTTTAGATTATTTTTTGTAGTCTATTTGCAAGCAGACTTATGAATACTCTTCATAAGAAATTAAATTAGTAAATTGAAACAACAGATGCACATGGCATTCTATGAGCCCAAGTTAAATAATAGTTCATCAACAAAGACAAGTAACAACAATGACATGAAAATTTCGGTTTAGATAAAAGTGCTTGAGGGCTCTTCCACAATAGAATACCTCGCCAGCAAATAGTCGGGGTCGCAAACCAAGTGCAGAACATGGTGCATCAAGAAGAACCCGATCAAAAGAATCAGGCAAAAAGCCTTTTGCGCATGCAACCCGACCTCCCCCATGATTATTTTTTCCAGGTCCATTTCTCATTCTCCCAGTGCATCTAATACCAGCTTTGCTGAAGGACGAGTTCTGATCTGGCCTTTCTTTCTCTTCTGAGACAATTCATTGAATTAGAAAAAATCTTGAGGAAGAAATTCAATAGGGAACAAGCATCAAAAAAATGCACAAAAAGATTTTCAAAATGATTTAATTTCCAGTGAACAGAAATAATAGTCAATGGCAATTGCCTCAGAGACATGCAAAAAAGCAGGCAATATGCTATACATGAAGGGAAAATATGTTTCATGGATGAAGCTCCCCATATCCTTAGGATGTTTTAACATAGAAATATTAATCACATGAATTCCCGAAAGATGCTTATATGTTTTGATATAAAATAATGTTCACTAAAATGTGCAGAATAAAAATAAAACAATATTTCCAGAAATAAGAATAGAAAGTGTAGGAAAAGCAGGGGTATTTCCATAAATTAATAGGGCCATATGTGTAATATTGTTGGTTTATTGGGTTTTCTTGTAAATTTCTCTTTCTTTCTGGTCACCCTCTTATAGAAGGGTAGAGTTGTAATTGTATACAAATTCTTGTAACATATAAAGCAGGGCAAACCAGCGAACTGCCAAGGAGGAGATTGTTCGGTCTCTCCTCCCTCTTTTACCATCGGCCTCTCTTGTCTCTGTTCCAACATGGTATCAGAGCAAATGACCATGGGATCTCCACAGAACCCATCCTTTCTTGGGCCACAGCCCTTCTAAGGCATTTTCCTTGCTAGCGCAATGGTACTCCCTTCCTTGCTCTTCTCTTTCAACTCCAGAAAGGACCAAAGCCCTAGACAAGGCGGCCGGTGTAGGGGTTGCTCGCAATCCCTTCCTAATCGCGGATCTATCTCTGACACTTCCAACAAATCGCGGACCCCTCTCCAAAACCTCAACGAGGCTCTCCTGCCCAGGCCAAAGCCTCCAACAGGTTATCCTTCTTCTGCCCCAGCCGAAGCCTTCAACAGGCCCTCCTGTGCAGGCCGGCCTCTCCAGCAGGTCACCCTGCTATCTCAACAGCTCTTGTTCAGGCCGAGAGGCCCTCCTGCACAGGCCGGAATCTCCATCAGGCCCCGCTCCTGACTCTCCTGCTCTTGTTCAGGCCGAGGGCCAATTCTGTTGCCTCTGCTACTTCTGCTCAGGTCAATAGCACCTCTCACGTCTGCTGCTCCTGCTCTGGCTAAAAGTCCTACAGCCAGCAGTTATCATCCGGTGTGGGGGTTTCCCTTCTCCGATATGGCAGATACTCCTACGGCCTCTGAAATGTTGTCTCCTATGGTTCAGCCTGTGTCACTGGTGTTTGCTGACCAGAGTACGTTACAGATCACATCAGGAAAATTCACAAAACATAATTTTCCATCATGGGCTGTCAATGCTGAACCTTATATCGCTGACTGTGATAATTGGGTTTTCTGACTGGTGATCAGAAAGTGCCAGATCCTTTAGATCCTCTCTTCCCTACCTAGAGGCAGGATAACAACATGGTTATGTCCCAGCTACTCAACTCTGCAGCCCTGGGATTCAACCGATCATCTTGCACAAGTGTACTGCTAAAGACGTGTGAAAGACCATGGCTAGTCTTTATCGTCACAAAAAGAATAAGGTTCACCTATATCAATTGAGCCACAACATTCACGAGTTAATGTAGGGCTCTCTTACTGTCACAGCCTACTTATGTGCTCTCACTTCACTATGGAATCAGTTAGATGTTTATTGTACAACTAAGTGGATATCGCTTGCTGATCAACAAACCAACCTGACTCTTCAAGAAGATGATAGGATTGTGAATTTTTTTAATGGGCTGAACTCAGATTATGATGCCTTACGCAGACAAATCCTCAATATGGAACCAGCCCCCTCATTGGAAGAGACTTACTTTAAAGATCTAAGTGAAGAACAACAACGACAGGTTATGAGCAGCAAACCTGTCACTCTTGCACACTTCGATGTTGGAGAACACTCAGCACTTGCTACTGTTTCTAGTTAGCTTTCCCCCACTGGCGATAATAAGTGAGGTGACAAGAAATGTACTCACTCTGACCATACAAACCATGACTGAAATTTTTGCCAGGAGAAATATCCTAACAAGATGGCTGCAAAGTTCAAAACAAATAAAAAGGGATTGAAGCCACAGAGCAATGTCTCTGTAACTCAATCTTCTCCTGTTCCTGGTTCCTCTACTTGCGATGGGACTTCTAGTACAGTGACACCAACACTCTCCTCTTCAGATATTGTTACACTTCAACGTCTTCTTTAAAAGCTTCAGGGCAGTTCTCCACCATCCTCCTCTTCATTACTGTCAAGTATACATGGTGCCGCCTTGAGTGCCACTGCTTGATCCCCTGGACATTCCTAGATGATCAACTCTGGTGCTATTTACCACATGACGAGTATATTTACTTCCTTACATTCTTATTCTCTGTATTCGGGTCATGATGAAGTCACTATCGCTGACGGTAACCTTGCTACTATTGCTGGCAAAGATTTCATTAGACTCTCAGATCACCTGACCCTCTCCTCTACACTTCATGTGCCATCTTTTTCTACTAATTTACTTTCAGTGAGTAGTCTTACTAAATAGTAAAATTGTTTTGTGACATTTTTCTCTACTCACTGTGTCTTTCAAGATCTGGAAATCAAGCAAACGATTAGGATTGACCGTCAAGTAGATGGACTTTACTTCTTTGTGCCAGGGAACATAGTTGCTTTTCAATCATTCGCACCATCACATCTGGACAAACAAGCTCAGGAAATTATTCTGTGGCACTCTGATTAGGGCATTTGTCTTTTCCTTCATTAAGAGTCCTATCTCCTTTTCTATTGAAGTCAGTTGATATGTCATCTCTTTTATGTCAAACTTGTCAGTTGGCAAAGCATTGCAGAACCACTTTTTCTCCTTCTATAAAGAAAACTACCACTCCTTTTCAGCTCATTCATTCTGATGTTTGGGGGCCTTCCCTTGTTCCCTCCTTGGATGGCTACACATATTTTATTACATTCACTGGTGACTACTCTCATGAGTCTCATTGCTCATGGTTGTCTTTGCTACGATCCCAGGATGAAGTACCTCATGTTGTTTAAGTGTTTTGTAACATGGCTAGCACTCAGTTCAACATGAAAGTGAAAAGCCTTCATTTTGATGATGCTCGGGAATACTTTGCTAGAAGTGTCAACATCTTTCTTGAAGGCGAGGGGGTGCTTCACGAATTCTCTTGTCCATATTCTCTTCAAAAGAATGGGGTTGCTAAATGAAAAAATTGACATCTTTTTGAAACTGCCATAGCTCTCCTTTTTCAGCGCTATCTGCCCAAATCCTTCTGGGTAGAGGCAGTCATTACTGCCAATTACATTGTCAACAGGTTGCCATCCAAAAGTTCAGGTGGTCGTTGTCCTTTTGCTCTTCTGTATGCAAACAACCCTTATTTGCCCTCTTACCTTGGGTGTTTGGGTGCCTTTGCTCCATTCATACTCTGGGCCCAAGTAGCACTAAGCTTGACTCACAGACTATTTATGGTGTTTTTCTCAATTACTCTTCTACTCAGAAGGGTTATAGGTGCTATGACCCTGCCTCTCGTCATTTCTTTGTTATGTTACTTTCTTTGAGTGTGAGTCCTACTACTCTCCCCAAACTCAACCTCGAGGAAAATTCTACTATCCTACCTTCTTCCTCTTCTTCTGTTACTCCTTTGTTACCTATACCTTCTCTTTTTAGCTTTAAAATAGCTCTACAACAAATGGATCTCCTGGTGTTCATACTCCAGTGACTGATTGCTAAGAGCGTTGAGAAGCATAAACAAATCGTTACTAACAGGCAGAAGAAGTTCAAAGAGAAGTCCTCTAATGATTAGCCAATTCCAGTGGGTGCTAATCTTTCATATTCTTAAATTTTTTGTTTGAAAGTGGATAGTACCACTGTTTATATAAAATAAAAAATAAGAATGAGTTTTTTACAAATAAACGATTGATACTGACGAAATTGCAGATATATCACTCCTGGAAACGTATTAGTATATATATCCCCACTATTTTGAAAAACTTGCACATATGCCACCGCCGTAATCTCCCATTACCACCCGTCAACTTAACTATAGTTAGACCTAACCAGACGTGGAAAAATATGAAAATACCCACGATTATCTCTCTTAGGGTTTGATTTATTTACTAAAAAATTTTAAATAAAATCTCAAAGTAGAAATAACACATCTATTAGGGGTATATAATTAAATAACTAAGAGCTTAAGGTTAAAATGCAGTCATCTTCTTCCTCTATTTCACAAACCCTAAATCTCATGGCGGCGGCGGGTTGGTGCCGGCCAACGGCAGTGACTGGACAATGGTGGGGAGGGAGAGGGACGGCAGGCTCGTAGTGGTGGCGGTAGGAGGAGAGGAAGGGCGGCAAGCTCGTGGTGGCAAGAGGAGAGCTAGAAGAAGATAATGGCGGCGGCCGGCCCCTTCCCCCTTCCCCCCGCCGACGGCTGGTTCCCCCCTCCCTCTATTGCAGCCTTTCCCTCCCCCCACGGCCGGCATGGTGCCCCCTCCCCTATCGCCCCCTTCCCCTTCCTAGTCTACCACCGGCCTAGTCCCTGCCACCCCTTCCCCCTCCCCCACAGTTGGCCTGGAAACCACCTCCCCTTGCCCCTCCACCCGCCACCATAAGCTTGCCACGAGCCTAGTGCCCCCCTCCCCCCACAGTTGGCCTAGTGCCCTCACCCCTGCCGCCCCCTTCCCCTTCTTGGTCCGTAACTGGCTTGGGTCCCCCCTTGTTCGGCCTAGAAACCCCCTACCCCACCTCAGCTACCATGAACCCACCACCGGCCTGGTGCCCCTCCCCCCCCCATGGTCGGATTAGAAACCCCCTACCCTCCCTCCGCCACCACGAGCCGGCCGCCAACCTGGTGCCCTCTTCCCCCTCCCCCCACGGTCGACCTGGAAACCTCTCTCTCTCTCTCTATCCCCCCATCGCCCCCCCCCCCCCCCGGTCGGCTTGGAAAGCCCCTCCCCTTACGGCCCTACCCCTCCCTCCACAACCACGAGCCCACCGCCAGCCTGGTTTCCCCTTCCCCCTCTCCCCACAGTCGGCCTGGAAACCTCTCTCTCTCTCTCTCTCTCAATGGTGTAAAAGGGGGGGGGGGCATTTTGGTCATTTGAATGCCACTTAACGGGAATATTAGAATCTTTGAAGAATATTTGAGGCCCCGTTGACGGTAATTAACCGTAGTGACATTTTTTAAAGCTTTTCAAGATAGTGGGAATATATAAGCTAATACGTTTCCAAGAGTGATATATCTGCAATTTTGTCTATAACAATGGTTTATTTGAAAATAATCCAATAAGAATATACAAGTATGCAAGGAGTGCTTCTACACAACTCCCAAATACAAAAAACGGCAGACAACTCTCTACCCCGGAAGCAAAACAAAAAGAGAAAAACAAAACAACTCACCACTCTACGCTGCCCCCTACCATGCACAAGAGACTTTATAGGCCAACCACCATACTTCGCCGTCTACTCCGCCCTAACAAGGATCCTAAAAAATTGACCAAAATGCTAAAATAACCGAGATGTAGCTTGCCGGAATAAGCAGTGCTCAAAACGGGGTCAAATCGCTCACCCCCAATAGAACCAAACCGCCCCCCTCGTCTAAGACCAAAAGAGTAAACACTCTACTGATATCTTCCCCGTCCATCTCCGTTCTCCCTCTTTTACTAATTTTTTCTGCCTTGGCCTTCCTTGCTATATCCGCTTCGTTCGATTCTATAGAAGACAAACCTCACATCTATATCCACACTCACAGAGGACACGCCAATCAGACTAGCAACCTCTCTAGCCTGAGTCCTCATAAAACTCTCTACCTTAGCTAAGATTTCTTTGACCTCCTCCTTGTCGAGGCTCCCCTCTCCCTCTCTATCAACACTCATCCCCCCTTGATTGGCGTCCTCGACTTGATCCACCTCCGTGTGCAAATGCACATCCTCCGACTCCCTGAGCGGGGGAGGCAGTGCTACGATTGCCTACTGGCTAACTCCTTCCTGAAGCAAAAAGACTGCTTCCGCCTCCGCCACAAGGGCCCTCTAGAAGTCGAGGCTACTCACGCCCAATGACGCCATCGGTTGGGGGTTCTAGCGCTCAAATCATAGCCCCTCCTTCAAGGCCCAATGGCGCCTGCCCGTATTGCTCGTCGAACAAGAGGGAGAGGAAAGGCATGGCCTTGAGGGCTCCCTCCCCTTCCCCACCACCAATACAGCCCCCGCCTACGAAACACTTGACCGGTGGAAGACCGGCATCGGGCTGTCCTCCACTCAAAACGGGAGAGGGGGAAGGTATCGCATGGAGACCTCCATCCTCCCTTCGCAAGGTCACTGCCGGCGCTGATGCGTCCACCTGCCTTGAAGAGCCGCCTAGTCGGCTACAAATGCCTACAGGTACCTCACCCTCCACTGCCCTTAAGAGAGGAGAGCAGGTTGCCGGCGAGTTGAGAGCGTCCTGCCCCGGACACTCCGCAGATGGCCCACAAACAGCGCCATCGGAAATGACACAGACTAGGCAAGGTGGAGGGTCCTCGACCTCCCGACAAGCTCTGTTGAGCCCTTCGTGTCAGCAGGTCACGCCGCCGCCAGGGATGCATGCGCCTTGAGTTCCAGGGGGGCACATGCAAATGTCCTTGTGGAGCAGTCGGCAGACCATGAACAAGGGCCACCAGAAGGGCCCTAGTACAGGGTGCACAGGGGAGTAGAAACCGGGCCAAGAGGGTTGGGAGACGACCCTAGTTGGATTCCCCGATACCCAAAGCCGGAATGCTCGAAATGAGTAAGTTATGGGTTGGCCCTAAAGTGGTCTTATATATTTGTCATTGACTCGGCCCTAAAGTCAATTCATGCATGCTCCACTAACAGTACATATGAGAGCCATAGAGTGCACATTAAAACACTTTTAAGTCATGTCCAAGAAAGAAATTCCTTTTCAGAAAGCTGAAAGTCTGAGTCTTGAAAGATATGCAGATGCGTCACAAGATGACGCATCTTCTGGTTAGTGTACCTCTCTAAGTGGCAACCTGGTTATCTAGAAAAGTAAGAAGCAAACAGTGTGTGCAAGGTCAAGTGCAGAGGCGGAATACAAGGCATGCCGCCATGGCAGATGGATTAGCAAAGTTGATCTGGCTAAAACTCCTGTTGGATCTGGGAGTTCCACCAGAACTGCTCATGAAACTCTATTGTGACAACAAAGCAGCAATAAACCTTGCTAATAACCCTGTTCAACATGGCAAAACAAAGAACATTGAGATTAACAGGCATTTCATTAGAGAGAATCTGGACTCAGGAAAACTTTGTTTGCCTTATGTGTGGTCACAAGAACAAGTTGCAGATACATTCACAAAAGCTATGATTGACGCTCAATTTAGGTCTGCCTTTGACAAGCTGAGCATGAAAGATTTCTATGCTTACCTCGAGGGAGAGCATAGGAAAAACATGGGTATTTCTGTAATAGGGATGTATTTGTAATATTGCTAGTTTCTTCGGTTTTCTTATATATTTCTCTTTCTTTCTGGTCCCCCTCTTATGGAAGGGAAAAGTTGTAATTGTTTACAAAATTTCTTTTAATATATAAACTAGGGCGAACTGCCCGAGGAGATTGTTCGGCCTCTCCTCCCTCTTCTTATTCCATCGGCCTCTCTTGTCTCTATTCTAACAGAAAGCAAGAAAGAATCACCAAGCCCCCCCCCCCCCCCCCCTTTTAAGATGGTGGGGTGTGACATGATGCCACATTCAACACTTAGAAACACCAATTGCTCAACCTTAGACTAATCAGGAAGAGCTTTACAAAGAAGCCCAAGAAAAACATTAGGGACATCCCTATTGTATTGAGCTAGTAAAACAGAAGGTATCCTCAGCAGACAAAACTGAAACTTAAGAGATAAATCTTCTCCATAGGAATTACCAAGTTTAACATTGATGAGTCATGAGTCAGAAAACCAGAGTATCATTATGGATTATCTTTCACCCTAGCTTATCATCCAACAAGCATGGCTATGTTGGGTCACCATTCATCCTTCCTTTACATGGACCTTCCACCATAGGGAACAACTCAGCCGATTTGCATTGAGTCATCAAACTCTCTTTATAATGAAAATGCAGGATCGTACCAGCTCATTAACTGGCATGTGACTTTTGAGCCAAAAAACCAAGTCAGCTCATTTGAGTTGGAACAAACTGGAAAATTACATTTTCATGAAATTTAAAAATGATAAAAAGTGGCAAAAACTGCCCACTTCCACAAAAGGAGATTTGCATTAAACATGAACCGTGCAAATTCTTAATAAATGAACAAAATCATGTCAAAGACCAAGCCTTTCATGATTTTTTCGAGGAATTTACTTTCATACTGGTTTAAGAAAAAAAATGCTCACAATTTCTTATGCCAACAAGAATTGTCCTCATCCTTGCTGCAGGATAATTATCAGAGATTGATTGAGAAGCTTAGAGAATTTCCTTTACGGCGTGTTTGACAGGCGGTTAGATTAGGGGAGTGGATGAGAGAGAGAGCAGTGGGCCCCACCTATCCCTCGCACACAACCCCGCTAACTGGGGTCGGTTAGCAAGCACGCCCTTAGGAAAAAGACAACTCTTGCAGCCATCATAAATGGGTGGCTCCAGAAATGGGAAGTGTAAAGGAGACAGTGCCATGAATAGTTTATTTGCTCTTTCTTGTTCCTAAGAAAATGGTGCTTGTTGTCTTTATAATTCTCACCTTTCTCTATCTATTCTAGTACACCATGATCAATCCCACTTGAGGATAAAAATAAGCTTGCCTTGAGTGACAACCAATAACATGATAAAAAAGATATAATGCATGCATCTTTTACCACATTTCTTGATGGTTAAATCAGTGTTGCATTCTTCTGTGTACATAAGCATCCCATTGACAGTAAATCTTGAGTTACCTAAAATGCCATTTGAGAACTCGTTGTTCAGATTTCTTACACCAGCAGTAGTATCACCATTCTTCCACACAGCCCTAAGAGCATCAAGCTTATAAGCAGTTATACAAGTCAAACCCATCTCTTCAGCCAACTTAAGAATATCCATCACCTAAAACACAAAAGTGACGGTCATTTTTTAATAAAAAGTTAACATGGTTCATCATGTATAATATGTGTGTTTAACCTGATAGATAATTAGTTGTTCACATCTTATGAAGAGTTGCGGCATTCTAACCATGGCATCTAATGATGTACATATAATTAAATAGACATTCCACAAGTTGGTACAGAAAAAAGCTTTAAAGAATTTCTCTTGACTTGATAATTAAAAAGTTGTTGCTTACAGAAATTGTCATTCCACATACACATATATACTAATATAGTAGGTAAAATGAGGAAAATAATTAACCAAGCACATGTAAAGAGGCAATATAGTATAATGCTTTCTCAACTGTTGTGGTTTAGTCCCATATCGGAAATCCATGGGAGTCTTTCCTCCATACATGTGAGGAATTCCCTCAACTCAATGCCTAGGCTTTGGGTTAGAGTTTGGGCCTTCAACATCAACTAAAAGGAAAAAAGGTTTGACAATATGTCCGAACCATCCTTTAAAATTCCTGAAACCTTGAATGTTCATAAAAAAAAACAAAAGGCAACAAACAAAAATAGTCCAAGCAACTTCCAGTCAGTTGAGAAGATTTGCTCTTATTTCAGAAAATCAGAAGCTCAGCCTTCAGAAATGCACTTACTACTAATCCCACGTGCTATCTACTGGAGAACATGGAAGGAACAAGCAGTGATGCCATCTTTTGGGGAATATAAATCATGTTGAAGCAAGAGTTGTAGACAGGATTGTATCTTCTGTTTTCGAGAGAGTGAGGGAATGGGCCTCGACCATTTGTAATGTCAACTCACAGAGCTCCTCCTTTTTGACTTTGTTGGTGGGGTAAGGGGTGCCACACCGGCATGGTGTGATCATTTTGTACAGGGATTTTTGAGAGCTCATACGTGTATGTCCCTCCTTTTCTTTAATAGAATTGTGGTACCAACCACTTTCAAAAAATATATAAATCATGTTGAAAATATTTCTTCCTGAATTAGCTTTTGTCTGTAATTGGAGTAAATATCTTCTACATATTTCCGCTGATAATTGGAGGGAGATGTCAAATTTACCCCTTCCATTTTTGTCCTAGGTTGAGGAGCATTGTTTGAGAGAAGAATCTCTCCTCTTCCTCCTTGATTGCACTATGCTTTATTTTTAAATGCAATTGGTGGTGCAATCCACAGCTTTCTTTCAGGAGGGGGGAGGAGTACAAGCAACAAATGGTCTAGTTAACCAAAAAACCTCAAAAATATGGCATGAACAGCTTAATGATTATACCTTATTGTGTGATCTATCCAAAGCAATGATCTCCCCTTTGTCCCTCATAAGTGCCGCGATTGCAGTAGTTTTCCCCCCTGGAGCAGCACACATGTCCAATATCCGTTCTCCTTCATGGGGATCTAATTAATGCAATCATAAATAAATTTACTATGAAGAACATTTCATGATAATTTCCATAACATGCAAAAGCCAATGAATAATCAGCATAAAGGAGTGAACAGAACTTACAGTTAAATGGAAGGAAAATCATAGTGTAAACTCAGAGATAAAAGAATAACAGCATTCAACAGCAAATTAAATAAGCACTAAATAAGAACAACACCATAAAAAAATCATAGTAACACAAATAGCCGGCCAGACTCTGGCATTGTCTGCTCCTTTCACAGAAATCAAGCAGAGGATGTCCACCACTTCATGTTCAATTGCCCAATCAGTTATTCTGTAGGGCAAGCTCCTAGCCAGATGATCCATTTCTCTGCTACTTTCAAGGCTGTCCAGTAAATGTGGCTGAACTGCAAGGCTTCGAAGGATGCTTCAATAGACAGAGCACAGAGGAAGTTGCTCGACCTCATCCCCCATGCAATTTGCTGGAGTATTTGGAGATAAAGAAATGACACAATCATCCAGGGAAGTACTATCTACATTGAGAATATTTGCATCAGATCTTTATCCTTTATTTATCAGTGGTTTAGATGCATTCTTAATATTTCCTTAGATGATTGGAGGAGGGTTATACAGTCTGGATAGTGTAACTACAACTGCATTTTCATTTTCTTTCTTTTCATGAGGGCGAGAAACCTCTTACCTCTCCTCGCCTCCATCAGTTGTACTACATAGTTTATTTAATAAAATTGATGGTGCAATCCACACCTTCCACAGGGGCTGTTGTTGGAGTGGGGGGACGAATCATAGGAGCACAAAGCAATAACCAGACATGGAAAATATTTTTTTCTTCATGACTGGAATACTTGGATCAATGTAAGCCATTTGGAGGGTGAATTCAAGCATAATACATATTCCTCCAATCTGTGCCTTAATTCAATCCCAGAGCTGATGTAAAATGGCAACAGAGTTATCTGTTCTGCATCTGCCATCTGCTGCTGCTGTGCATTAGTTATTACAGGTGTTGCATGCCTTCCCCCAACAGTTCTCCTCCCACATTCGCCTCCTCCGAAATGAGAGAAGCTTCCCAACTCTACTCTCCCTTGTCCACCATGTAGCCTTAAAGCAGCCAAAATTGGCCAAAACTGGCTAGAAACACCCCGTTCTTGTTTGAAAGTGTTAAAATATGCATATGAACACCATGAAGATATGGTCCACTGTGTAAGACATTTTTAGAAATACACGCAATTAATTATCAATTTTTTAAGTTAAAATAGTTAAATAGGTGCTTTAAATAATGGGTTTTATTAACTTAATATAAAAATGATACTTAACAATAAGGACATAAACTAAGAATCAAAGATTAACACCTAAAGCAAAATTGGAGTCCTTATTGCTGATTTCTGTCCTACAAGGAAGAAGGAAAGAAGTGTGGTCATCTGGCATGCCAATATCAGATATGCCACGTTGACATCAGATTCAAAGACATGGAACTGTCATCCCTGAATGTTGGGTCATGGTGTTAGGGTTTCCTTATGACACAATTGCTCCCACTATAGTTTCCTCTGGGGCTCTAAAGGCTAGTTCCCATGCTTTTTCTATTTCAACTACTAGAGTTCGCAACTTTTCTCTAAAAAACTAATAGAGTTCAAATCACATACGTAAAGAGTAGTTCGTTTGGTGATTTAGCACTCAAGGGATTTATGTTGCAATCAAAAGCCAGTTGATCTTAGCCCATGTGCTTATGGAATGCAAAAGAGAACATGTGTATCTCCTACACATTACTTCAGCCATCCCAAAAGTTACAAACTTTGATTCTTTTGTAGATATGAGTGAGGTAAACAAAATAAAAGATAAAGGATTGCCATCTTCGAGAACAGCTTAAGATGTCAGAAGTCCAATCAGGTAGCAAACAGCAGCAACAATCAATTATTCTTTAACAAAGACAGAAAAAGATAACCATATGTTACCCTTCCATGAGAGCAGTAGTTAGAGATTAAGCTATCTGATCATACATGCTTAGCAGCAATACAAAGAAAAAGATCAACCATATGTTGCCCTTCCATGAGAGCAGTAGTTAGAGATTAAGCTATCTGATCATAAATGATTAGCAGCCATCTCATCATATCTGACATTTCTCATAGCAAATGTTGAAAATGATGGAACAACAGAGTAAAGAACTCAACCATTTGCTCAACCAAAGAAGGATGGAAATATAAGAAAAAGCAGCAGCATAGCATTCTTACCTAGGACATGAGCAGCAATGATACTCGGCAAATTTTGAAGAAACATTTCCCCTTCCAAAACATCTTTAAGAAGCAAGAGCAAAACCTCAGGAAAACAAATTAACAAGGCATAAACCCAACTCATCAGATTACACATACAATGGATAATAAACATTTGTACAAAAGTAGCACTTAGTTTGAGCAGTAACAAAATAAATTGATTAGGAAATAGGAGTTCAACCATTCTAAAAAGAGAAAGAATTCCAGGTTCAAATTCCTAGATTAATTAAGAGTTTTTCACATATATACGCTTATAATCTTCGGGTTTTGCTATACCTCTGTTTTGCATGAATTGTAAACAATACCCCTGAATAATCCAAATAGTTGCAGTTATACACACTGTAACCTAAGTGCAGTTTAAATGTCGAAATGATGAATCTACCCTTGAGTTTTATAGCGATTTGATGAGATCACAAGGTCCTGAAGGTATTTTCCCGCTTTTGCATCTATTAGCAGTTTCCATAGCATTTATCTAGAAATATTTCTTCAATGTTAATGGCATAAGGGCCGGAAGTGTATGAATGCAATTATTTGGATGTATTCAGGTGTATTTTTGACAATTCATGTAGGTCAGGAGTCTACATGCAAAAACTGAAGATTAGAGGGGAATATATGTAGAAAACCTATATAAAACTAAAGCCAAGCAATTACAATACATAGAGCAATCAAAAGTTTTTGACTAAATGCTGCCATAATCTATATCAGTGTACACACCTGGGATACCTTTGAAGCATAAATTCCGATCTGTCCAAGATCTCCTTCTCTCCAGGCCCTGATATGGTTTTTCCACTCTCTGAAACAGCAAGTTGCTTATGAAACTTAACTAATCTATTCAAGATGTTGCCAAAACTCCTCTCCTTTAAACTCTTGAGATTACTGTCGAGAAGCAAGATGGCAAACTTTGGCTCCGACTATTCTAAAGTAAAATCGAAGGATGGGAGACTATTTTATGATACATTAACTCCCTAAAAGCTCATGTCAAGACCCCATTAAAGACTGTCAAAGCATCACCCAATTTGGATTATGATCGGGTGAGTATATATAAGGTTATGTTGATTCTAGCGTGAGAACAGATAAAACTAGCAGAAATTTGCTGAATTGGCTGGCATTCGTTACAATCATATCTGAATGAAATTTAGCACAAAATACTCCTTCTCATACACTTTTAATCTCATGTTACTTCAAGAAGACATTTTAATGTCATGTTACTTCAAGAAGACACTGATTGAGTACAAACATATCTTTAACTTGGGGTGTATGAAACTATCTATACTTAAAATGAGGTGCCTTTTGTGGCAAAATGGTAGTGTGGCGAAACAGAATAACTAAACTTGTCATAGTGGAATTTTGGCAAGTAGCCCCACTAAATGATCACATAGAAGCAAAAGGGGGAAAAAAGGATTTTAAACTATTGTTAAAAGTGAATTGACAAAAATATCATTCCTGGAAACGTATTAATAGGCATATTAATACTTCTAACTAAATATTGCAAAAACGCCACCGTTGTAACCATCCGATGCCACCCGTGAATTTAACCATAGTTACCTTTAACTAGTTCTGTGAAAAGACAATAATACCCTTAGTTAAAAAAATAAAATAATAAAACTCGTCTCCCTCCCAACTCCATCTCCCTTTGCCGCTGCTGCCCCCTTCCTCTCGTCGGGAACACCCCCACCCGACCTCCCCTCCCGCCAAAACCTCCTCCCATCCCTGCGACCTCCCCTCACCCCCCTCCTGCAACTCCTATCGGAACCCCCCTCCCCCCTGCAATTTCCGCCGGAAACATCCCCCCCCCCCCAAAACTCCTACCGCCCCCCCCCAACCCTCCCATAGGTTGGAACCCCCCTCCCCTTGCGACTACCCGTCGGACCCCCCCCCCAAAGAAACCTCCCCTCCCCTCCCCTCCCTCCATCAGGTTGGAACCCCCCCCCCCAGGCCCCTACAACATATTGTTGGACCCCCCCCCCACCCTCCTTGACCCCCAGCACCAGGAAGCAACTGATGTTGAAGGCGAACTGGAGGAACATGCCCTACAAGTCGATGGCAGAGCCCACCTGAGCGATGGCGGCGAGGAAGGGGCCGGGTCGGAGGGAGAAGTCTCCTCGGGCACCTTCCTCTCTCTCCTCTCTCATCTATCTCTTGTAAGAGTCACTGTTGGCAGTTTCGGCCGAAACCGAAACGTATCGGTTTCGGCCATAACCGATCCGAAAATGCCCTTAATCACTGTAGCAATCAGAAACTAAAGGGATGTATCGGTTTCGGGCGAAACCGATACTAGTTTCGCCCGAAACCGGTCGGTTTCGGCTGAAACACGTGAACTTATGGGCTGTCATGCCCCCGAAACCCCACTACCCACAGGTTTCGGCCGAAACCCTCCCCCCTGCTGTCTGCGAGTGTGATGTCTGCTGCTGCCGCTGCTGTGCTGCTGCCGCTGCCGCCGAGCTGCTGCTGATGTGCTGCGGCTGCTGCGTGCTGCCTGCGGCTGCTGCCTGCTGCAGCAGCTGTCCGACCAAGGGTGAAAGGCCGCGTCTGGCAGAGGTGGACAGGCCCGAGTCCGACAGGGAGAGGCCGAGAGGGAGCCTTCTTGCTGCGCACACCGGGGGCCAACACGACTTCAAGGGTTTGATTGTTTTGTTTGAGGTTAATTTCATTGGGTTTTGTTTGATTGTTTTGTTGTGTTCTTTTGGTTGGGTTAAAAATTTGGGGTGAGCAAGCCTTGCTTATTAAGTTTCTTCTAAGGGTGATTAAGGGCTTAAGGGTTAATTGCTAATTAAACCCTAATCAGTTTATAAAAATTGGGGCTTTTGTCTATTTTGATTTGCTTAGACTCAATTGAAGTTAAATTAAGGTTCATTGAGGATTTTGGGGTGGGATCATGCGGGTAATTAATTTTTCCCAAGGGTGATTAAGGGTTAATTGCTAATTAAGCTCTAATTAGGTCATAAAAATTGAGACTTTTGTCTAAATTGGTTTGCTTAGGCTCAATTGAAGTTAAATTAAGGTTCATTGAGGATTTTGGGGTTGGATCATGCGGGTAATTAGTTTTTCCCATGGGTGATTAAGAGTTAATTGCTAATTAAGCCCTAATTAGGTCATAGAAATTGGGGCTTTTGTGTAATTCGAGTTTCTTAACCACAATTGAAGGTTAATTAAGCTTCATTGATGAATGTGGGGTGGGATCATGCTGGGATTATATTTTTATGAAAGGTAATTAGGGCTTCATTAGTAATTAAGACTTAATTAGATCATAAAAATTGGACCTTTTGTCTAATTCGAGTTTCTTAGCCACAATTGGAGGTTAATTAAGTTTCATTGGCGAATGTGGGGTAGGATCATGCTGGGATTATATTTTTATGAAGGGTGATTAAGGGTTATTTGGTAATTAAGCCCTAATTCATTCATAAAATTGGGTCTTTTGTTTTGTACTTACAATTGTTTGTCTTTGCCTGTGTAACTTCTTAATGCAGCATCATGCCTAGACGTCAGCAAACACAGGAGCAGTAAGGGCAGGAGGATCCGGGGTGGGCCCACATGTCCTTAGTTGATGCTAAGAGAAGGAAGGTTAAATGTAATTATTGTGCTAGGGAGATGTATGGCAGAATTACCAGAGGCAAGCAACATTTGGCAGGGGTACGAGGAGAGGTGAGACAATGTGACCACTGTCCACGAGAGGTGCGAGAGGGGATGCGCCAGTGCCTTTTGGGGAAAAAGGAGAGGGTGCAACAAAGGGCTGAGGATGAGGAGGAAATTGCTGATGAGATTTCTGGCAGAAGGGTTAGGAGGGATGATGATGAGGAAGGCACTGAAGATTCTGATCCGGAGCTGACTGAAGCAAAGGAGCGTGAAGAAGCCGCTCGAAGGAAAGGAAAGACACCCATGGGTTCAGAAGGGACCTACTCCAGTACAGCTGCACGACGTCCTGATGTTGCTGCCCCGCCCCCGCAGACGCAGAGAGCAAGCCCCATGGACAGTTATCTCCACAGAAGGCCCCAGGCTACACAACCTAAGATCAAAAGTGCATTAAGAGGGGTCAAAAAATCTGCAGAAGTTGCAGGGCATGCATTTAGAAGCATCTGTAAATGATTTTTTCATGCAGGTGTCCCTGCACATGCTGCTGAAAGTGAATATTTTCAACCTATGTTGGATGCCATAGCAGATGCTGGCCCTGGCTTGAAGGCGCCGTCACGTCGGGACATATACGGGCGTGGGCTTGAGGCAGAGGTTGAGGAGCTCCATGACTGGGTTCAAAGCTTCAAGCATATATGGATGGAGAGAGGATGCACTATTATGTGTGATGGTTGGACTGGTACCACGAAAAAGTCCATGATTAACTTTTTGGTGTATTGCATCAAAGGTACAGTATTTGTAAAATCTGTAGATGCATCAAATTTTGAAAAAAAATGCCAATTATTTGTTTCATTTGATGGACAACATGGTAGACGAAATTGGTGAAGAAAATGTTGTACAAGTTGTGACTGATAATGAAGCCAGTTATAAGGCTACAGGGAGGAAATTGATGCATAAGCGTAGGCATTTATATTGGCTCCCATGCGCAGCACATTGTCTTGATCTCATACTTGAAGACATAGGGAAGGACAAACATGTGAAGAAGACGGTTGAAAGGGCACAAAAGATTACCCAGTATATTTATGGCCATCCTAGGATATTGAACATGTTCAGGGAGCATGCAAGTGGGGGGCGGGATATTATCCGTGCAGGGCCAACTAGATTTGCTTCAAATTTCATTTCTTTGGAGTCTCTGCATAGGTATACTATTGAACTCAATTATTACTTCTTTATCCTTATAGTTATGATCTGTATTTGATTCAAATTTTATTTCTTTGCACGGGTATAAGAATGAGTTGAAAGCTTTCATGTACCACAATGCCCTGCGAGAATACATCGACAAGGGCAATGTTGATGCTCAGATAGATTATTTGGATGTCTGTCAAATCGTGGACAACAACAAATTCTGGGGCAGAGTAACACGATATATGAAAGTAGTCACCCCCCTCGTTAAAGTCCTAAGATTGGTGGATGGCGATGACAAGAATGATATGGGATATCTGTATGAGGCCATGGACCGTGCGAAATTGGAGTTGCAGGAGTCCCTTCCCAAAGAACATGCAAAGTGGTGGAAGATTATTGACCATAGATGGGACACCACATTACACCACGACTTGCATGCAGCTGGTGAGTGATTATTTGTATTCATATATTATTGACCATACATTAACTATATACAAATGCAGGTTATTTTCTGAACCCTCGATTAATGTACAATGTCAATGCACATGTTGATGCCGAGGTGCTTCAAGGCACTTTAAAAGTCATTGGTCGTTTATCGAGGACACAAGATAAGAGGCTTCAGGCGGAAGTAGAGGTTGGCCTGTTTGATTTCATGAATAAGAGGTATAGAATTTACTTACGTAGTAATGCTAATCTATTATGTAATTTTTGTAGATGAACTCCTATAGAATGAGAAGTGGGACGTATTCTGACTCCCAATTGTAATACGCAGTGGGAAGAGTGAGCCCAGGTATACTTCATCTTTGTGCTTTCTTTGCAATTACATCTTCCTTAATTAATTTTTATTTACATCTTATATTTATTTGTTTATGATTGGTTGGTGTAACAGCTGACTGGTGGATCATGGTGAACAATAGAGAATTGGGCAGTTCTGCATTGGCTTTCATTGCAATCAGGGTGTTGAGTCAAACCACATCAGCAAGCCAATGTGAAAGAAATTGGAGCACGTTCAGCCTTATACACTCAAAGGTTCGCAATCGGCTAAAGGCTGATCGGTTAGAGAAATTAGTGTACTGCCACTACAATATGAGGTTGAGAATAAAGAATATGAGGTTGAGACAACAGCTGCGAAACAAACGCATCGCCGAGGATGCCGCCGCAGAGATTGATGTGGATGCCTTATTTGATGATGATAATCCCTTGCAATCTTGGGTGGAGACACGAGAGCAGGTTGATGAGCCCGTTTTTGATGTTGATGATAGAAGATGGGCAGAGGACATACTTGATGAAGATGAGGCAAGAGATCCCGAATTAAGAAGCAAATCAAAGAGGGCCAGAGATACTCATGCGCACCAGTCTAGGGTGGTTGATGTCACTGAGGAGCAGTTCGAGTTTGAGCCAGCTAGACACTCAGATACAGATAGCAGGCCAGTCACTCCTAGAATGTCCTTAAGAAGAAGTACATCAGTGCATGGGAAAACTGAGAGGACAAATGCTGCTGCTCGAGAGGACCCGACAATTGAGCAGTTGAAGCAGATTCATGTGAGGCACACGCCAAGGGATAAAGGACTCATGTCAAAGATCACTGAAAAATTGGCACCACAAGAGAAAAAAGCATCCCCGAAGGCTAAAAGGCGACTGGTTTCTTATGGTTCTGATGATGATGATGATCATCATCATCCCGGAGGTGCTGCAGGTGGTACTAGTGCTGCAGGTGGTAGACTTTGAAGAATGTATAGACTTTGATGAATGTATAGACTTGCTGGATGTATAGACTTGATGGATGTATAGACTTGCTGAATGTATGTATAGACTTGCTTAGTTATCAGCTAATGGATGTATAGACTTGCTAGCATGCACCGACTTACAGAAGACATTATTTCATCATCAATGCACAAGAATGCACAAGGGGCACACACAACAACAACAATTCACACTATCATCATCATTCTTATGTGGTGACTCATTGAGTTGCTATTATCAAAACATCAACACACTATCATCAAAAAATGTACAATGGAATATTAGTTTAACTTTCACATGTTCAATGTTTGAAGTTCAATGCGTAATTGTCTACTTCAAGGTTATTGCACTAACTTATACACTCAAATACATGTGTATTGTTTTTCATGATTTTAAGTGATTATTTAAATTTTTTATGATTTTTTTCAGATTTTTTAGAATTAATATGTTTTTTTAAAACATTTTAATTGGGTTTCGGCCGGTTTCGGCCGAAACCGATACCCAGTCGTATCGGTTTCGGACCCGGCCGAAACCGAGTCCGAAACCGAGTTTGCCAACCTTGGTAAGAGTGGCAAATTTGGGGATGTGAGAAGGGTATTTTTGTCATTCAACGATCAACTAATGGGAATATTAGAATCTTTGTGCAATATTCACCTTCCTATCGACAGAAGTTAACCGCGATGACATTTTTGCAAGATTTAGTTAAAAGTAATGATATGCTTGCTAATATATTTCCAGGAGTGATATTTTTGCCATATCACTTTTAACAGAGGTTTATATGCAAAAATCCCAAAAAACCTGCAAAATTTATACATATGAAGACCCCATAAGGCAGATCCCTGCATTGAAGTGCAGAAGATTTGTAAAGCCCCTGGGGGCTGCTGGCTGTGCAAGAAACAGGCCCTTCTAGGGCTGACCAATCTATCTCAGACCCCTCTAAAACTCTGCAGAGAAGAGAAAACAAGAAAGGCCAACCAAGTCTTCCATCCTTTCTGAGGCTGTGTGCTGCAACAAGGATGTTTGATCTGGCAGTGGTTGGAAGGGGGGTGGGGGGATGAGTTTGTGCATCCTCAGATGAGGGTTTTCTCTAAGGAGTTGGTTTTCTGCATGGTAGGGGCTAAAAGCCCCCCCCCCCCAAAAAAAAAAAAAAAAAGATTATGAACACTCTACCAGGCCAACCAACATACTGCCCTGGAGTGTGTGTGGGTTGTGGGGGGGTGGGGTGGGGGTTGGTTACGATGACATTGGGATCAGCTTCCTCATGCACACAGCCCAAGGAACCAGCAGCCCCCAACATCTATAAAAGTCCCCCAAGACCTCCAAAGCATCAAGAGATCACTGAAAGCATATGCAGGCAACTTCCAAGAGATTTTGCAAGTCTTGTAAAGTTTTCAGGATTCAAGAACACTAGAAGTGTTCTTCACAGTTCTATAAGAACACTTCAAGTATTCATGAGTGCTCCATTTCAATTCAAGATTCTTGCAACGAATATAACCACTTAACCTACATACTTGTGCTCATGTGCATCTTGTTATTTGTGTTAGCGGATCCTTAATAAAGAATTAAACAGTTCCTTAATGGGTCCATTGGATTTTTACATTCTTGTGGTTTTGAACTAGGAATGTCAAGGCTCATTGAGGTTTTGGATCCTTAATCTGTCTTTGTTGAACCATTAGTGTGTCGATAGGTGGGTCCCACTTAAGCCATAATGAAAGACATGGAGAACAGTGGAGATGGAAGAGAACAGCACAAGAAGGAACCTGCATTTCCAATAGAACAGCAGCATGCATCTCCCCTTGGTTTTTATATTAAAAATTATAAGACATAATTGCCCTTAGAGAAAGGGGAAAGATGACTGGTTAGATGTAAATACAATAGAAAAACAAAGACAAAAATGCCCCTGACTAAGGCACTATTTCCTATAGTCCCCCCAAAGCTGAGCATAAATGGCATGCATGCTCAGCTTGCT
The DNA here is from genome assembly GCA_022559845.1 of Amorphophallus konjac. Taxonomy (NCBI): domain Eukaryota; kingdom Viridiplantae; phylum Streptophyta; class Magnoliopsida; order Alismatales; family Araceae; genus Amorphophallus; species Amorphophallus konjac. Next base: position 97,810 of record JAHNEJ010002124.1, on the reverse strand, counting down.
CAAGCTGGAGAGGACCAAGCAACAGTCTACCTTGGTAAAGACATCAGCAACTAGATCTTGGGATTTGACATAGGGTAAACAAATCTCTCTTGAGCCTAACCTCTCCCTGATGAAGTGGTGATCAATTTCTATATGTTTAGTTCCATCATGTTGTACAAAGTTGTTAGCAACGTTAATGGTGGCCTTGTTTTCACAATACAGCCTAATTGTATGACGGAATTGAACTCCAAGACCCTATAAGAAAAGTTTTAGTCATAACAACTTCGAAACACTATGAGCCATAGGCCTATACTCAACCTCAGCAATTGATCTAGCACAAACACTTTATTTCTTGCTCCTTCAGGCCAGTAGATTTCACCTAGGAACATACAATTGCCTATTGTAGACCTCCGGTGATCATGTAAGCCTGCCCTATCAGCATTTGAAAGGCTCTCAACATTCAAATGCTCGGCTTCAGAGAATAAGATACCCTTGCCGAAACAAGACTTGATGTACCTTAAAATACGCTCAACAACTCTCATACGTGGCACTTTAGGAGCATGCATGGACTGACTGACTAGGCTAACAACATAGGTCAAATCCTATAATGTGAGACCAAAGTAAAGCAACCTCCCAACCAAGCACTGGTGAGTCCCTTCATCTACCTCAGATAACGCATCGTCTTCAGAATCTAAGTCTATGATTGACTTCTATGCGTGTATCTAGTGGTTCCCAACTGATTTTACCAATTTTTTCCTGCAAATCAAGTGCACACTTCCTCTGACAAATATATACCCCCCTTTGGGGCCATGCCACCTTGCCTCTCACAGTTCTTTACTTTCAAATTCTTGGGCTAGCAATGCTTTAGCTTGTTGTCTCTTGTAATTATAATATCAAGCATACACAAGCAGCACAAAAACTTTGTCATCCTTCCATTTTGTGAACAAAGTGTGATCAAGGTTTTTTTATCGGTAAGTTAGTGTGATCAAGGTTACTATGTCTAATAGCCAAGTCTAAGCATATAACCCTTTTAAACCTATCGAACCAAGCCCATGGTAATTGTTAAAGACAGAGATCCTTCCTCAACTTGCAAACTACCCCCTTCCATCAAGTCCTGGGGGCAGCTGCATGTAGCTCCTCCTCCAAGTCGCCATTCAAAGAGGCATTCTTGACATCAAGCTGAAAAAGGCCGTAAGAGAACTGCAGGGCCAAGGCAAAGATCACTCTTAACAGACTTGAACTTGGCAGCATGGGAAAAGGTTTCAAAGTAATCCACACCATACGTTTCGGTGAACACTTTGCAACAAAGTCAAACCTTATACAGTTGCCTGGTGCCATCAACATTATACTTAATAGAGTGACCAAAATTATACCTACTCTGAGCCAACCAAGCTCCATCCTTCAGGAAGGTCCACCAATTCTCAGGTATTATTTTTCTGAAAAGCCGCCATTCTCTAATTCATTACCTATACCCACTTAGAGTCTTTTACAAGCTCTACAAAGGAGGTTGGAATATGATAGGAAGAAATAAAAGACGAAGGGGAAAAGCGTGAGTAGCATAATAAGGTGAAGAATAGGATGATGAGTACAACATTTAAATCCCTTCCGAAGAGCAATACGAAGGCCGAGTTCACAGGTATGGACACCTAAGGATGTAATAAGCAAAAGTGTCATTTCCACCATAAGGGCTTTTCCCCATCACCCTCACTCCCATCTTCATCTCCAGCACCTTCTTGTCTCCCTTTCATCTCTATCCCTACCTGCCACAGGATCTCCCTCTTGACCAGCACATCTACCTCCTGTCTAACAAAACAAGCCAAAGCTTACATAGTTTTCAATGTTGACCTCAGTGGATAGGATGTTAACCTGAAGCAAATTAGTAAGCAGTACCAGGTGTTTGACAGTCCAGCCATGAAGAAAAGTCTAAACATTTTCTAAACATAATAAGATCAGGCTAAGTGAATAATAGTTTCCAAGGATGCAAGTCATAATATCCTTCAAAGCAAGCCCATAACAAAATCCTGCAAGGGAAACCTGGAAAGGAAGTGTCTGCAAAAATAGGAAATTAACAACCCCCAGCTTAGGAATCATATACATCAATAAACAATTCAAGAATGCAATACAAATGACTATTTAACCAGAAAACAAGTTGAGTAAAATTAAAAGGAAAATTTTTGGAGAAGAATCATAAGCAAAAACTGCAGTACAACAATGCAAAAACATGCTATATTCATGAGATAAACAATACAAATGCCTATATGCATCACATCCTTTTAAAATTAGACTAGAATACCATTGAAAGATGGAAGCTTGTAGATTCTGTTTGACATGTCCACTGCAATTCCTTCCAATGCACGAAAGATTCCAGCTCTAGACATCATTGCTATTCCTTGTCCTATATATAGACCATTTCTTTCATGATAGTGAGGATCTGTAGTTTAAAAAAAGAATATCCACATTAAGAAATGGACTTACAAAAATCTCAGCATACTCCGTCCAGCACATTATAACATTAAAAATAATTCAAGAATTTCAGAGAATGTCCACTTTTGGTCATTGTCATCTGGTTACAGACCATTTTGACTGGTTCTGCATAGTAGTAACCCATTTCCAGTTCCAGTCATTTCAGACCAGCTCCAGGCCAGAAAACAAAAATGAACCAATGCCAGAAAACTCCTATCTGGTCTAGCTGGTCCCAATCCCGTTCAATAGGTTTCCAAGAAGTGAGCAGTTAGGGTAGTTTGGGAATGTGCCAAATTTTCGGTTCTTTATGGACTGCGGTGTATTTTTCTCTTCCTTTTCTGGTAGCCCTCTTTATAAGGGTTATTTCTGTACTTTTAACACTTCTGAATTAATATATTTAAAGGAGAGAGGAATCGGCCTCCCTCTTTAGATCTGTTGAACCCTGTCTTTCTCTCTCTCGGCCTATGTCTTTCTCACATGGTATCAGACATCTAATTCCCAGAACCTCTCTCTCTTTGGGCCACACACCATTCTAGGCCTGCTGCTGCTCTCTGCTGTTGTTTCTTATGGAATCTCCATTGGCTGTTGCTCCTATCTGCTGCTGCTCTGAGCCAGCGGACCAACTCTCTGCAGCGGAAACTCAACCTCTTTAGGCGTTCCACCATGCAGGAACAAGGGAATGCACCTCCCTCTGTCTTCTCCAAGCGAGTTCTGGCCCACCATGGCCCAATCCAGGGTTTCCGTCTCCCTTCTTCAGGGGGAGATTGGACCTCCTTTTGGCCTACTTAGTTGCTTCTATACTTCACGGATCTTGCTTCTTAAGACCACAGAGGCGCCCTCTTCTTTTCTGCTGTGCCCTTTGAAGCTCTTTTTCTTCCTGGAGCGCCTCTACAAAGTTGCTGCAGTTGCAATTTTTTTCCTCTTGTACCAGCGGCTATTTTACCAATGAGGCGGTTACTCTTAACATTCAGCCATGGTGGACAATCAATCTACAACATCGGAGACGTCATCTCCTACAATTCAATTTTTTTACGCCGCAAATACGGTAGGGGTTCCCGAGACTCGCATTCGACCTATTATCACGACGGCCTTGGCTTCATGCCCTCTTTTAGCCCCTATGGGATTAATTTATTTTTTGTTTGTCTCGATTAATTCGAGAAAAGAACGTGTCCAACACCAGTGCAGCATAACCGAACCAAACACATTGAAATTGGCTAGTATTTTATCAGAGAGAAGTTGGACTCTAGAGAGTGGTGCCTGCCATATGTGAAATCTCAAGACTACGCTGCAAACCTCTTTACTATAGCCTTGACTGAAGCTCAGTTTGCTTCGACCTTAAGTAAGTTGAGCGTGTGTGATATCTATGCTTAACTTGAGGTGGAGTGTAAAAAAGTGAGTAGTTAGGGGTAGTTTGGGCATATTTTAAATTTTCAGTTCTTTTATGAACTGTAGTGTATTTGCTCTTTCTTTTCTGGTAGCCCTCTTTATAAGGGGCATTTTTGTACTTTAACACTTTTGTATTAATATATTTAAAGGAGAGACTGGCCAGCCTCCCTCTCTGATTCAGTTGAACCCTCTCTTTCTCTCTCTTGGCTTCTCTCTCTCTCTCTTGGGCTCTCTCTTTCTCACACTAATTCCATGTTTTGGAGACAAGAAAAGAATGAGGGTAACATTTTTCGTAAACGAGAACACCATGTTTGCTTTGAAATGTAAGCTAAAGTGAACTACAAAATAAAATAAAAAGGTTCACTCCCTAAAGCATAACCTTCCTACACAAAAGCTCTCCCAAAAAAGAGCTTCCACGTTAAAGTCCACACCAAGGTGTTGAGAAAAAATACCTACCTACATAAATTTCTCAAAATGCTAGTGGTCCAAACATCTACCCTCCCTAAAGGACTCCCAACTTATCTTTGGACTTGCTCGTACCATCAAAGATTCAGAAGTTCCTCACCCCCCAAATGGTTATGCTATGACATACTTCATGACAAATGTCTACGTGGAACCTATAAAATATGAATGCGACAACAAGAGGGAACGAAGGACAACCAGTTCCATTAAAAGTTAGTAAATTCCCTCAAGCTCTCCAAACGAGAATGTTACGTGATGAGAGAGTATGGTCATTTAGCACTCCCATGCAGACCCTCAAAATAGAAGCATATGGATTGGCCGACAAATAAGAAATACCACCTGGTTAGGGTGCAACTCAATTCACAAGAAGATAGATACCACTGGCAAATAAGTAGGGCCACTCGCTCATATAACCAGAAGCATAAGATCTCTTCGCTCAACGGCATGCTTCATAATTGCATACGAGTAGAACAAATCACTTTTCCAAGAAGCAGTTAAGGTTTGCATGTACCTTCATGCAGAAGCACGGGAGATGGACTCATCTCAGCTGCAGGACATATCCCAACGACATCAGCACTTAATGATGATTGATGGGAGGGTGGTCATGTTAGGTAAGGGTGCAGCCTGCTCAAATGCAGGCAATGCCATTGGATGCCATGCACAGTGATTTGGATGCAGGTTGCGATCAGTTGGGTATGCATTTGGCAATTGGTATGTTGGTAATGGGCAAGTTCGGCGCACCTAAGGATCGGATGGCCACATTCCTGCCGCAGTATGTGGCAGTGGGGCAGGGGTGCACCAGGGCGCACGAGACATGCAGTGGCTACATTCCTGTCATGCGGCCAAGGGGGCATTGGTGGGAAGGACGAAGCACTCCTGTGCGTGCATGGAGAAGAAACCAAGAGGAGAGAGAGAGAAAAAGAAGAAGAAGAAGACCAATAGTGAAGAAAGAGGCAGCAACAAAGTGGGGGTTCTCTCACCCTGTCTCCTTCTCAGAGAATCACACACCAGAAAAACAACAAAGAGAAAATCCTTCAAGAGACAGTGGGAGGAGGTTCTAAGGTTAAGGCCTGCCTTTCTCTTCCTTAGGCCACTGGCTTGTTGTGTTCTTGGTTGGTTTGGTCCATTGGACCATAATGGCCATGATGACTATATGGGCCATAGACCCATGGACTTTAACGTTATAGTGCTGATTAATTATTACACAAATCATAAATACGCTAATTTCAGCTAATTAATTAGCAAGTTATATTTTCCTCAATAACCAATGGACTATCTTAGACTAGTCTTGGTTAATAAATTACACAATACGTCTTAGCCATAGGACTATGTCCCACTGGACTGTCTTTCATGTCTTAATTAAATAATGAATAATACACCTTATGGTCTTAGTTCATTAATTGACCACATATATTGGAACTTTTAATTAAGTAACCAAATGACTTTCAAAAAAAACTAACTAAATGACTATGCAGCATACTCTTCGTTAATTAAACATACAATATTAATTGACAGACCATTCGCTTCACGGACTCGGTTACTTAATTGACTGATACAATTGATGAATTACCTGACAGAGTGCAAGTGGGTGAGGGTACATTAGAACTGGTTCCAAGCTGCGAACAGAGCCTCTGGAGTTGTGCAATGTCCAGTGAGGACATGCCCAGAGGAGCAGAACCCGAAGAACTAACTGATCCATGATCAAGGGAGGGAGCTCACTGAACCCCCGCAGGGTGAGACGCTACTGCGTTGCGCTTTGCTTGCTGTCCCTTCTTCCATATTGAATTTCAAGGATTTTTCCTCAAGATGCAAATCCCAATAATCATCAACAAAGTGATTCTCAGTGACTACAAATCCTGCCCATCTTGGTTTGTCCCTATGCCGATCGGATACTCATTTTTCACTTTTCTGTCCAGCACCTACCAAGGTTGAGAATTCCCCAACACCAGGACTATTGAGTGGTCTGGTAGTAGCATTTGTGGCTCTCCTACGACTTTCCTCATTTAAGATTTTAAAATACATTTGTTCCAAGGAGGGAAATGGTTCCATGCTTACAATTTCTCCCCTTAGGGTCTTAAATTCTGGATTAAGACCAGCCAAGAATTTGAATATGTGAGTTTGTTGGATAAAATACTTCTTGTAGTTCTCTACACATGACTAATCATCAATAACATAGCAATCCAGCTCTTCCCATTTGCTTTGTAGCGTAACAAAGTATATTGTGACAGATAAACCTCCATATTTCAGGTCATGTATTTCAGTTGTCAACTGATATACATAAACAACATCTTGTTTTTGTTCAAACATCTCTGTCAAGAGTGTCCACATCTCTCTTATAGTCTTGCATTGGAGGATGAGTGGTTGATTTTCTGGAACAACTGAATTCAGAATCTAGGGTACAACAATACTATTTTCTAAGTGGAGGATGAGTGGTTGATTTTCTAGAACAACTGAATTCAGAAGCTAGGGCATAACAATACTATTTTCTACGTGCCATTTGTCATACTCAAAATCTTCAAGACTTGGCTTCTTTATTTTTTCATTGATGTACCCAATCTTGCCGTGACCAGCGATATAGATTTCTCCAGCCACTGACCATACCATACAATTGTTTTCATTTAACCTCATAGGTGTAATCTGAAGAGAACTACTCTTACTGGCCATAGTGACAAGTGAGGGATCAGTAGCTCTAGGGGACTTGGAGATAGCTTTGCACTGCATAGAGTCTGACTTCAATGCATACACTTGCTGTTGACGCTGATCAGCGATCACCAAGGGGTGACTCCCATTCTACGGAAGCCCCAAACAGTTGGAGCAAGCAACTGAACCTTGGTTAAAGCAAGGAGAAAGATTGATGGCAAGAGCACTACATGGGACCAGTCTCGAACAGGTGGCAAGCAGAGCAACCAGGCTACAAGCAAGTGGCGAACTGCTACCACATGGAACCAGTCTCGAATAGGTGGCAGGCAAAGCAACCAGGCCACAAACAGGTGGCGGACTAGCCACCCACCTAACAACAATGAGGGACAAGATATAAGACAAAGGGGACCTGAAGTCCAAGACCCTGAACTACTTGGACGTGCACAGCTTCTTCACATAGTGGAGCCAATAGTCCCTTCACCATCGCTTCATGGCGATGAGACAGAACAGAGGAGCCAAGAGAAGACAGCCATATGACATGGCACTCCACAAGGAAGGCCCAGATAGGCCCTAGATAGATCAATGCTCTGATACCATGAAGATTTTCACAGTCACACACTGCTGGAGCAGAACGTGGAGAAGAGAAGGAAGAGAGTGAGAGAGAGGAGGAAGGAGATGGTGAAAAGGGTGGGTGGCGGCTGTGTATTCTGGTCACTCACTTCCCAAGAGTTTTTATTAAATAACCTAATAAAAAACAAGACTAAAATACCCTTGTTACAATGACACAAATCCAGAATATTAAGAAGAAAGAACAAAAAAGGGCTTCAGTTAAACGGATCCACCTTAGTGAGTCCCATAATGAACCGTCAACCTGAAAGACTCAACCAGACCAAGTCAAGCTCATACTGGCCTGAACATAGGCTTACCTACTACAAAGACAATACAGGAACAGATGTATATATATATATGTGTGACAATAATCAAGGAATACTGTATCGGAACAAGACATTTTCTCAGAAGGCTGAAACAGGGAGATCTCAAAGAGAGGGAATAGTGGTCAGAAATTGTAATGATTGTATGCTTCTTAAAAAATACCATTTAGCCATTCAATATGGTTAATACAATACTATAAGAACAAAACCAATTATATTTACACAAACCACAATTGCTTTTTCGGATCTCAATGCCATCTCAACATGTTAGGGAGCACCTCCTTTATCATCTTCATAACTTCATCCTCCTCCTCTTTCTTTTCCCTCCTTTATCTTACTCCTCCCCCTCCTCGTTCTCCCTCTTGTTCTTCATCTCAGTAGAGATTCTTCTTGGAACCCTTGGAGAGATAGGAATCTCGGAGATCTCATAAGACAAGGCAAACCATGCCATATAGTAGAGAAGTTTGTGAGAATTCTCTTGATCCATAAGATCATCTCAGAATAACAAATAATAAGCCATTTTTTCCAGCTGAGGTTTTAAACCGCTTAAATATTTTGGCGCAAGATGCTTAACTGCATCGATACTGAGCTTCTCTTAGGTATAGAGTAAATAGGAGTCAAAGGTATCATTTGGAATAGCAATCAAATTATAGAGTATTTTCATAATCTAATTATCTGACAGGGTACAGAAGAAGCAGAATTTTAATAATTACAACTAGCTTTTGGAGTACAATTTCAATAATATCAGTGAGGCAAGATGCTGAAATGCTGATGTTACCAGATTGACCTCATTTAATGCCCTCATCCTTGCTGCAACAATTTGGAAGTAATACATGTTAGATTTGTCAGAGGAAGGACCCATCACATAGTCTGAAAGGGGCTGGCAGAATCAACCCATGGGCTGATGATGGGAGAAATCCTGGATGGTGCCATTTGTATCAACTATTTGTCCCTGTCCGCCCATCCATAATCCCCTTCTTCATGCAAGCCTAGGTAGAAAATGCCATTTGGAAATATTCAAACCCGTTCAGGTGATTTTAATGATTGGGATCACTCCTCGAGTGTTTCCGAATGAAAGTCGTACAATTTACACCTCACAGCTCCATTCAAAGTCAAGGCTGCTTGTAAAACCTTGCAAGTTTCCCCGATAAACAACAGTTCTATTCCTTCTCAGAAGAAAAACATAAATATAAGCAGTTATAACAAATATAATGATAACTCAAGAGGTTTACACTAGATACCTGATTGCAGACCCTGAAGGACAGTTCCACGAGTTATACCAACACCCCATTCCCCATCAGGCCCAGCCTGCTCTACAGCCACTGAAACTGCCACCAAATCACCTTTTTCCACATGGGAACTGCATGCCAATACTCCAGGAACAAATACCTGTGAATAAAATGATGACTACTTTTATTGAAGAATCATGTGCCCAGTATTTCGTGGCTACCAATATATTTTTTCAAAAAATATGATTACCACTATTAAAAGGAAACATTTCAGTTAATTGGAAAAAGAATTGTGAGTTTTTGTATTAGTCAAAAAATCTGATGATGAGATTAAAGAGAATTTTCAAGAAACATGTGAAGTTTTGAGTCTCAATCTGAAAGAAGCAAATTACTCCAAATTTGTATCCACTATGTATTAATTGAACACAATTAGGAATTATAAAACAGATTCCTTGTTAAATGCAAATCTTTGGTAAAGTAAAACATCTATAAATATGTATGTAAGAAGCAAGAAAATATGTCCATTTTCAATAAACATGTAAAGTTTGAGTCTCACTTTGAAAGAAGCAATTCACTCGAAACTTGTTCAACTATGTTCAAAGTGAATACAAGTAAGAATTATAAAAGAAATTCATTGTCAGAAGCAAATCTTCAATAAGGTAAAATGTCTAAAATACATGCATAAGAAGCAAGAAGATATCCGCAGTTAAACAAGGAGTTAGTATTCGTTTTCAACAAAAAATCATATGTATACAAACTTTTCATCTTAATATAAGAATCCATGACACCAAGTTTCTATATTGGCCAAGATAAAACAAATCCTCCAATATGAACAATTGAAGGAAATGCATTGAGTTAGGAATGTCAAGGTTATCCATAAAGTTCGGAATACTTTGCATCCATTCAAGTATCCCATTTATTCTTTAAGAAAATAATGTACCCTGAACCATGTACATTTACACATAGTCTTATCCATAAAAATTATCAGAATCAGAGGTTGTGTGTTACCAAATAGCATGCATCTAGACACAAGTTAACCATCTAAAACTTTGCAGCAAAGTTTAAAAAAAAAAACATAGATAAGTTTCCTATCAAACTAACTTGCATACAATCTACACTGCCAAACGTGTGGTATACATAAAAGATGAACTTTCAATGTAAATTGCGCATAAATGAAGATCAAACTGGGACATATCCCTATGTGAACTATGTTAGTAAGAAGAGTAAAAAGGTGGTTAAGGTGATCGCCCAGGCAATGAGAAGTTACCTTGCTTTGGCCCAAGTCACCTAGGTGATTGCTAGAATTGACTAGGCCAACTAGGCAATTGCCTGGGTGTGCCTTCAGCACTTTGCTCACCTCACACACTTGGTTGCAATAATAACCCGGCCAATTTTACTGTCCATGTGACCCAATCAATCCAAGGCATAAAAGCCCCTTGTTCTTGTCATGATGCCATGTTCTTGTCAAGACACCCTATTTTCTCACCTGATCCCCCGCCCCACATAGTACCCTCTGATGTCAAAGATAACGACCATGGTATGCAAGCTTGAAGATGAAGACAACCAGCATTGCAAGCTTAAAGAGGACATCAATAAACTTTTGCACTCTCACCCCAAAATCACTATAAGCCTCGGCAACCACTAGGAGAATTAGGACCATGACAAGCATCGACGACCACTCATGCACCTTCTCTTTCTCTTTCCTCTCCCTCTATTAGAGATCCCCCCTTTTAACTCTCTCTCTCTCTCCCCCCCCACCCCAAGCTCTCCTCTCTCACTCTTTTAATCGATTAGTGATTCTCTCCCTCTATCTATATATATACTATGAATATATGGGATCGGTTACACTATGCTACCTTGCTACCAGTGGACTGTACAGAGATGTTGCGTGCATGCGGGCACTTAAAACTCACAGGGTTAAAATGCTTGGTGGAGAAAAGGAGAGGTTTTTTTTAAAAAAGTGAAAAGACAAGGGATGGCAGTGATCACCCTGTCTAATGAAGAACAGTGCCCTAGATTCCCAAGGCACTTATCGACTGTGTGTGCACGTCAACTGCAGGGAGGAGGGGCTGTCTACATGTCTCCCACATGCACGGGAAAGCACCCTTCAAATCTGGGGTGTCGTCCAATCGACCAGATGGTCAAACAAACAGTGTGCCAAGTTTGCTTGGAGTACATCGTTTGCCCTTTGTTTTGGATTTTTTTTACCAAACAAACCCACACAATCTTGATTGTGCAGCTCCTGTTGTAGTCTATTGCCAGTGGACAAAACCCTCAAAGCAGATAGATAGATACAGAGAGAGAGAGAGAGAGGAAAAGAAGAAGCAAAAAGACAGAAGAGGTACTGCACAGAATACAAGGTGGGTGGCATGTTCTGCGAACACAGCCACCACACCTCTCCAATCTCTTTAATTTAACCTTACAATGTGTTTACACAATGGACTGGAAAAATCCTGATAGAATGACTAGAAACAAGGGTAAAAAGGACAAATAATACATTCTAACATTAATTAGCCATAAAAAAAATTTAAAGCCCCTCACTTAGGTAATTGGATCCTCTCTGGTGTGTCCGGATCCACTAGGAGGCAGGTGCAATTTTTTCCTACACTCCCCCTCAAGCTATGCATAGATATCAAACAAGGACAACTTGGACAAGAGCAATACAAACTGATCTCTAGAAAGCCCCTTGGTAAAAACATCTGCCACTTATTCTGCTGACCGGACATAGGGAAGACAGATCACCAGTATCCAATCTCTCTCTAATGAAGTGTCTATAGATTTCCATATGCTTCATTCAATTATGATGTACTAGATTATTAGCAATGATCACATCCTTTTTATATGCTGTATCGATTTCTATATGCTGCGTCCTTTTTAACAACCTGACATTTTCTTGATCGTCACCTATGATTATCATATCATCCACACTCAGAAGGAGAATAGTAACTCTAGAACCTGTCCACTTCATAAACAAAGTATGATCGGCATTTCCTTAGGTATAACCAAAGTGAATCATAGCAGCACTTATCAAACCAATCTCTAGGAGAATGTTTCAATCGATACGAAGCTTTCTTTAGTTTACACAACTTCACTTTGGAGCCATAACCTGCTGGAGGATGCATGTACACCTCATGCAAGTCTTGATTTGGTATGGCATTATTCACATCCAACTAATGTAAAGCCCAAGAGTATTGAGAGGCCAATGACATAAATACTCTTACAGTCTTTAACTTTGCAACATGTGCAAATGTCTTAAGATAATCAATTCCATGTGTTTGTATAAACCCTTTTGCTACCAGCCTCGCCTTTCCCATCCAGCTTGCATTTGATAGTGAACACCCACTTAGATCCCACCAACTTTGCCCCCTTTGAAGGGTTCACTAGCTCCCAGGTACTATTCTTCTCAAGAGCTTTCATTTCCTCATCCATTGCACACACCCACTTTCAATTTCTCACAGCTTCTTCAAATGAATGACAAAGAGTAGAGGAAAACAAAGTGGAGACAAAAGTATAATATGAAGGAGATAAGCAAGAGTAACTAACCCAATCAAAGATTGCGTGCTTGGTTGAACATTTTCCAGGTTCCTTCCTGAGAACAATTGGAAGGTCTACATCACTAGTGGAAGGACAAACCTTGGCAAGAGGGTCTTGAGTTTGACTTGGAGATTCAGCATCCTGTTGAGGATAGTCATCCAGTTGAGGACCTACTTGCTATTTCGGCCAGCTTGAGTACGTGATCAGCTCTTTATTATGTCCACTAGTTATCGTGTTTGCTCTAGCTTTATCAGGGGATTCATTTATGGTACTCAGGACCAAAAGGACTTAGCAATAAGTCTAGGACAGCAGTAATAGATTGTCGATTGGGTGTATTCTCCCCTTGTTGAGGACTGTGAGTGGAGTGGTAGGGCTCATTGTCAACAAAGGTGGCATCCTCACAAACTTCTGCCCTGTCTTAGGGTCAAAACACTCATAATCTTTTTGTGTGGGGGAGTAACCAAGGAGCACACCTTTAACAGCACAAGGTCAAGTTCTGCAAAACCAGGCTAAAGACAATGTATGATGCATGGACACCCAAAAACACAAGGTGGAAGACCAAACAATTGCTGATTAACACAAAGAAGGGAGATGGGTGACCTATTCCCATTAATTCTGAATGGCATCCTATTGATGACATAAGCAGCAGTAAAGACTTCTTCAGCCTAAAAACTTCCTTGGGAGATTATGCTGAAGTAGCAAGGCACGAGTAGCATCCAAGAGATGCCTATGCTTCCACTCAACCACCCCATTTTGTTCCAGAGTATATGCACAAGACGATTCATGAATAATCCCCCCATTCTCCATAAACATATTCAAGTGGCGTACAAAGTATGCTTTTGCATTATCTAATTGAAAGACTTCTATTCTTTGTTGAAAATGAATTTCCACCATTTTGCAGAACACTTCAATCATTTGTGGCAGCTCTTCTTGTGACTTGAAGAAATACATCCATGTACAGTAAGTCATCAATAAAACTCATGAAATATCAATATCTATCCACAAAGGGTATAAGAGAGGGTCCCCAAATATCGAAATGAACAAGCCCCAAAAGTGTGGAACTTTTATTCATAGAATAAGAAACTAAGTTCTACATTATTTGGCTAACAGACAAACATGACAAAGGGACTAGGCCATTATTTGACTAAACAGCGAAGGGAACTAGACTGTAAGTGACTTAAAAGACAAGTGACCAGGGCGAGCATGCCATAAAAAATCTCTTTTCTTTGACAGTCCACAATTTCACTAATGCTGGAGTGACGAGTTGCACCTACTTGTTAAATCCAAATATTTTGAAACTATTGGTCTAGACCAGCAAAGAATTAATCTCACAATTCTCTAAATGTACCTTAAATGCTTCTTTTTAGGACTATGAGAGGGAGAGAGAGAGAGAGAGAGAGAGAGAGGGAGGCCGAGAAAGGGAGGAGCAGAGGTCCAATCAATCTCCCATCATATATATTCAATTCAAGTGTAAAATAATTATAGAAATACTCCTCATAAATAGTTTGTTCATAAAAGAAAGAGAAAAATTATAGCATAGTCCCTAAAAGCCTGAAATTTTAATAAATGCCCAAATTACCCTTTTTAACTGCTCACTTCTCTACACTCCCCCTCAAGCTAAGCATAGATATCGCACATGCCCAACTTGCTCAAGGCTGAAGTGAACTGAGCCTCAGTCCAAGCTTCGGTGAGGAGATCCGCTACTTGATCTTGAGATTTCACATAGGGCAAGCACAAATATCCAGGGTCCAACTTTTCTCTAGAAAAATGCCAATCAATTTCAATGTATTTGGTCTGGTCATGCTGCAATGGATTATTAGCAATATAGATCACTACTTTATTATCAGAGTAAAACTTTATTGGTAGCTCTACCTGAACTCCTAGATCACTCAGAAGAAGCTTGAACCACAGTAACTCATTGAGATCATGTGCCATTCCCTGTACTCTACTTTAGCACTAGACTTGGGACATACAGTTTGTTTCTTACTTCTCCCAGTGACTAAATTTTCACCAAAGTGTAGTATCCAGTTGTTGACCTCCTATCATCCTTAGAGCCAGCCCAATCTGCATCAGCATACCCTTCAATTTCAAATGGTTAGTTTTCTTGAAAAAAATACCTTTCCCCAGGCAAGATTTTAAGTACCTCAAGATGTGTTCCATAACTTTCATATGAGATGTACGAGAAGCATGCATATACTGACCACACCAACAGCACATGATAAATCAGGCCAGGTTAGCGAAAGATACAAAAGCTTGCCAACCAGTCACTGATAAAAACCACTATCTTCTGGAGAAAGTCTCTCATCATCCTCTTCAGTCAAACTATGATTGAGTTCAACTGGAGTAGCAGTAGGTTTACATCCCAATTTTCCTATTTTAGCCAGTAGGTCAAGAACAATTTTTTTCTGGCATATATAGATCCCTTCCTATGATATGGCCACCTTTCTCTGGGATGGTAGCCCCTTTCTAAAAATTATCTTGTTTCTCTCCCCCCAAATGGCTCACAAAATAGCACGAAGGAAGAGCTACCAAGTCCACTTGTCTTCTTTGAGTATGCTACTCTCCCAACAATTGTTGGATGCTCTATGCGGTCTGCAAAACACACTAGATCTTGCTCAAGACGTGCCACCAAACATTTCACGAAAATTGGCAGTCGATACAAAGGTGGTCCAAGTTCTCATCCTCCTCCCTACACAGACAAGTTGTCTGCATGCCTTCCAAAACAGTAGCAAGCCTATCATAAGTTGGAAGCCTCCCGTGAGAGATCTTCCATAACAGCATCTTAACTTTCAGAGGGCTTCTCGATTTCCAAGTTTACCTCTCTAGGGGTTGCCCATAGTTGTCAAGATGACCAAGGCGAACTTGGGGTCCTCTAGCACCTAACAAGGTTTGCAGTACTGATACCGGTCAAGGCCAGTACCAATATCGGTACCGGTACAACCGCCCGCTACCAATACAGTACCGGGCAGATCCCAAATAACCACCCCAGTTATTAAAAGTTTAAAACCCCCATTTCCCCGCCCGCCAGGGTCTGCGGACCCAATCACAATCCACAGCCGGATCCCAAAGCTAATCACAATCCATAGCCAGATCCTGCTTTCCAGATCCTGTTATTAAAAGTTTAAAATCGCCGCCCCCAACCCTTGACACCCCCCAACCCACTTTCCCTCCCCAGTCCCCTCCCACCCAATGCCTGGTGCGCTACCTCTAAGGTTTGGGAGTCGTGGCCATCCGCAGCCCTCCAACCTGCCGTCACCACCATCCACAGCCCTCCAGCCCGCCATCGCTGCCTGATACCTTGCTACGCTGCCTCTAGGTTCCTCTCTCTCTCTCTCTCTCTCTCTCTCTCTCTCCACTCGTCCACCATGATGGTGTCGCTAGTTGCGTCGCTATGGAAGGGGGGCCTGCGTGGCTACGAAAGGAGGAGGGGTGAAGTTTCTGCTTTTAATCATTTTTTAATAAGTACTGGTCGGTACGGACACCAAAATGATATAATCGGACCGGTTGGGTCCGGTACCCAGATGTACTGCCCGATATAGGTACGTACCGCGCGATACTACAAACCATGCCGTCGGTGCTTACGCGTCAAGTTCATAAAAAAATATCATTAATATACATGTAACTTTTTATTTAAAATTTAATCAGGATCGTTACAAATATAGAAAACAAACACTAGTATGGACATAGAAATCAAAAATAATAAAAATGACATTACAATAAAAAATCAAAATTAATTTTGAGGTAAAATTAACAATAAAATTTGGACTTTTAGAATGAAGAAACCTGATGTTTGCCAATCCAAAAATCTGCAAGTCACTAACCTCATGTTTACCAATTTCTTCCAAAAATCTGTAAATCACTGTTAGACAGAGAGAGAATGAGAGAGAGAAGGTGCAAGGAAGAAAGAGAGAATCAAAGACTAAGAGGGGCAGGAGAGAGAGGGGGCCGGCTCTCTCTCTCTCTATATCTCACTGTGAGACAGAGATATTGAGATTGAGAGAAAGAAGGGGGCAAGGGAGAGAGAGAGAGAGAGAGAAGAGGGCGGGACAAAGAAAGAGAGAATCAAAGACTAAGAGGGGCAGGAGAGAGAGGGGGGCCGGCTCTCTCTCTCTCTATATCTCACTGTGAGACAGAGATATTGAGATTGAGAGAAAGAAGGGGGCAAGGGAGAGAGAGAGAGAGAAGAGGGCGGGACAAAGAAAGAGATAGAATGGGGTGGGACAGAGAGGAGAGAGACAGAGTTAAGAACAGAGAGAGATAGAAGGGGTGGGAGTCAGAGGACACACACAGAGAGACGGGCTCTCTTTCTCACTGTGAGACAGATCATCATCATCATCATCATCATCAGAGCCACTAAGATTTGATCACATCTTTTAAGTGGTGCTGAGTTAGGGCGACGAAGCACATGTCCAAACCACTTGAGTCTATTTTCTCTCATTTTATTATCAATTAGGGCTAACCCCAAGTTATATATATATATA
Organism: Amorphophallus konjac; assembly: GCA_022559845.1. NCBI lineage: Eukaryota > Viridiplantae > Streptophyta > Magnoliopsida > Alismatales > Araceae > Amorphophallus > Amorphophallus konjac. The sequence continues at coordinate 80,704 of JAHNEJ010002124.1, read as the reverse complement.
TAGAGAGAGAGAGAGAGATGAAAGGTGGCGGGACGCGCACACACACAGAGAAGGTGTGACACCAAGAAAGAGAGAGAGAGAGAGAAGGGCATGGGGGGAGAGGGTCGGCTGGGGTCCGTCTCTGTTAAACAGATAGAGAGGGAAAGAGAGAGAGAGAGAAGGGGTAGGGGGAGAGAGAAGAGAGAGACAAAGATAGAGAGGGGGCGAGGGGAGAGAGAGAGAGAGAGAGAGATAGGTGTGTTTGCGTCTGAGAGAGAGAGAGGTTTACTCACTATATCAAAGAATTTCCATTAATGAAACCATGTAAATCCATCGAAAAAGGTGGAGACGTCGGTCGTTGGTGATAGCAAACGACCACGCCAACGCCTGCAGATAGCGCAACAACGGCGACGGACATCAGCAATGGAGGCTACGGACGGCAGCGATGGGCGGACAAGGGCCTGAGCACTTCTCAAACCCTAGAGGGAGTAGCGCATCGGGGGGAAGGGGGAAAAGGGCATCGGGGTCGGGGTCACGGGGTAGGCTTTTATAACCGGATCCGGAAAGCAAGATCCAGTCTGGGCCGCTCTCGGTAAGCAGACCTAGGGGGGGAAGGCGCCCGCTTTGGGCCACCTAGAACACCTAAGCAGCGCCTGAGGGCGCCTTTTGAAGGACCAATAAGGCGTGGGCTCGCCTTGCCTTTGAAAAAATGCCTTTCCCCCTAGGCGTCGCTTAGGCGGTCCCTAGGTGGACGCCTTGGCAACTATGAGGATGCTACAGGCCACCATCAACAATTACATGGTACGTCGATCTATTTGAGAAGAGCACCCTCTTATCCCATCTCCACATCCATACATCTTCCTCGCTTCCATCTAGCACATGCTATTGCAAGATTGAGAGCAAAGTCCCAAGCTAGTCAATCTCCTCCCACAGATGTCTTCTAAAAGCTGGGCTCCAAACACCCCTTGTTCGTTGCCTCTCGAACAACTAGCCCACCATTGTCAAAGACTCAACAGAAACTGCATAAATCTGCAAGAACAACTCTTCAAGAGGAGAATCAGTGCACCACTTGTCCTTTCAGAATGGACATTTTTGGCCATCTCCCAAACTCGCTCTAACTCTTGCCCTGACAACATCATTGCTCTTCAAAAAACCCCTCCAGAGGTGTGATATATGATGTTGAGGTGGGATGGTTAAATCCCAAAGCCTTACTCTACTATAATATTTTTGTTTGATAATTGTACTCCATAGCCCCATACTATTTGTGCTACTTCTCCACAATCATTTACTCAAAAGTACCAAGTTGAAGTCTCTAACAATCTTTAAGCCCAACCCTCCCTCTTTCTTGCTTTTGCATGCTCTTCCCAAAGCAATGGCAGGCCAATCTCTACCCTCACTCCGCTGCCATGATAGAAGAACCCTGCCACTAAGAGAGGAACTTGGAAAATGGACAAAAAGTAAATAGGAAGACTATCCAAGATGGATTTGCACAGTACAAATCAGCCATCATATAGGAGTACCTTCCCTTTCCACCCTACCAATCTAGACTTAATCTCCATATTGTTGGCTGCCAATCCTTGTACTGTAGAGCACTATATGTCAAGGGGAGTCCCAGGTAGGCAACAGAGAACTAGCCAACCTAATAGCCTAGAATAATAGTAGCTCTCCTGATGACTCTGTGCTCCATATTCACATCAATCACCTAGCTCTTGTTAAGATTCACCTTAAGACCGTTGACCTCCTGAAACAACTCCAACATCATCTTGACAGTATACAATTATTCCTCACCTTCTGCCACAAATAGAATACTATCAACATACTGTAAGTGGGAGATGTATTGTCCCTATGGAGTAACCTAAAGCCCCCTGATCAAGTTGTAGGACTCAGCTCTCGCCCACATCTTACTCAAAATCTGTGCAACTAGGATAAACATAATTGGAGACATCAAATCACCTTGTCTTAGCCCTCTACCACTATGGAAACAAGGTGAATGCTCCCCATTAATGAGGACAACAAATCTAGCTGAGAAGATGCATGCCCTAATTCACCCAATCCATTTGTCATCAAAGACCATCCTACTAAGAACATCAAGTAGACAATGCCAACTAACCCGATCATAGGCTTTTTCAAAGTCTAGCGTGAACACTAGCTCTCTTTTCCTTTGTGTCTTGCATGTATGTACGCACTCATGGGCAACCAAGAAATTGTCTTCAATGATGCGGCCACTAATGAAAGCACCCTGGTAACAGTTGACAATCGCATCCATGACCCTTTCAAGTCTCATGGCCAACAATTTTGTGATGATTTTATAGATCCCATCAAGCAAACTAATGGGCTTATAGTCTCTCAGGCTTTCAGCACCTTGCTTCTTGGAGATAAGGACAAGTATAGTCTTGTTGATACCTCTCAGCCCTTCCATCCTGGAACTCCCATATAGCTTGGAGAAGTTCCTGAATCCATCCGGCCCAAAAGCTTTATCATCAGCAATGGAGGTAACCTTCTTCACCTTTCCCCCTCAAAAGGGTGGGAGCGAGCACTACTCTCCTCTAACGATAGGTGTGGAAAGAGATTCTTTACAATAGACGGTCTAATTGGCTCATCCTTAGTGAAAAGTTGCAAAATGATTGTCTGGCATGCCTTTTGATGTCGTCTGAAGAGGTAACAAACTGACTCCCTTCTTTAATGTTATTGATGTACTTCAGTTGCCTTCCATCAGAAGCAATCTTTTAGAAATAAGAAATGTTTCTATCTCCTTCCTTGATCCATTTTTCTCTAGCTCGTTGCTTATAGTAAATTTCCTCGTTGGTGAGAATCTCTTGAAAGTCAGCCTTAAGCTTGTCTTGTTGGATCCTATCGGACTCATCCTGGGGACCTACCTCTTTCAATGCCTCAAGGCCTTCGAGTTGAGCCAAGATCTTGTCCTTCACCGCTTTGTCAAGGAGAGTCTTACAGGCGCCCCACTTAGATAGCTCTTAGTAGGTTCTTCAATTGACCTACTAGTCTAGCCATGGCAGACAACTCCTACCTCTGAATCCCCCAAACTATGATTATAGTGTCCCTAAAGTCTTCCTCTTTGAGCCAATTTCTTTCCATTCTAAATTGAGGTTTCCTCAATCGTCTATATTTGGCCATGAACATAATGGGCTTGTGGTCAGAGACATATCTGGTTAAGGCCAGTGCCTCCAAATGTGGGAAGTGGTCCTCCCAGTAAATAGAGACTAGGAATATGTCAAATATAGACTAAATCGGATCACCTCTCATATTTGACCATGTTCTCATATTTGACCATGTGAACTGAGTATTGGAGATGTGTACATCAATCAAAGCTGCATTGGTAATGAAATTCTTTAAGTCTTCCATTTCACCTATGGAAGGCGAGCCACTTGACCTCTCAGTCATTGAGACTATGGCATTGAAGCACTCACCCCCCCCCCCACACACACACAAACACACCGAGGATGGCTTTAGCTAGCATGTCATAGTAGAAACTCTTCCCACAATACTTTCTTGTCCTCCCTACTCTACAGGCCATACACTCCAGTGAAATCCCACAGGAATCCATCTTTGATGCTGCGAAACAAAAGGGATAGCCCACCAACCAATATGTCCGAACTCCTCTCCCTCCTCCATCTCAAACTCATTACATAATCATAATACCCCCTGCTCTCCCCTCTATCAGAGAGGCTACCCCTCTGGACAATCTAATACCCCGCCCTATATCCCACATAATGGTCTCCCCATCACCCTCACATTATGATTCTTATAAACACAGAATGTCGATTTTGCATCTTCTACCAAGTTCCTTCACCACTCTTCTCTTCTCCTTGCCCCCAATCCTCCTCACATTCTATGACACAATCCTCATAGAGACGAGGAGTTGTATTCCCCGCTCACCCCCTCCTGGGCACAATACTCCCCCTTACCCCACTCCTCTTTTCACCCTTTACAGCCGATTTCCCTCCGTTGACCTCCCCAACCAAAGTGACCAGCCACCTCTTTTGAACCTTCCTAAATACCCCTTTGATGTTCCTCGCAAGCCCGATGAAGGACACACCAACCTTCTTAGCCAGCTCTCTCATCTATTCTTCAGCCCATCTCTTCACCACACCAACCATCTCCTCAACCTCCTCCCTCCCCAACCCATAGATCTCCTTCTAGGTCACCTCCTCATGTTGTCTTGTCTCCACAATCAGTCCGTCTCTAAGAGCCGAGCTTCCTGGGACAACTTCTTTAGTCCCGACAGTTTGGTCCTCCTTAAAGAGTTAAAGAGAGCTCCTCTCTCCTATTGGGGTGCTCTGAGGAGAGTAGCAGGACATCCAAGGACAAAGGAGACGGGACCCCAGGTCCCACCTCCACTGCTTCAATGAAGGAGGCTGGAGATGTTGCATTTGTTGCGGCCACCAAAAGTCCTCCAAGAAGTCCCGATCATGGTTGGCGGTTTCGGCCGAAACCGATACGTTTCGGCCGAAACGTATCGGTTTCGGCCATACCCGATACGAAAACCACTCGGATCACTGTAGCAAACCGAAACTAAGTTAGTTTATCGGTTTCGGGCGAAACCGATGTGGGTTTCGGGCGAAACCGATGTGGGTTTCGGGCGAAACCGGACGGTTTCGGCCGAAACTCACGTGAACTGCCCTTTAGGGAGTGAACTTGGTCACCTTTTCAGGAAGTTTCGGCCGAAACCCCTCCCCTCCTTGCTGTGCCTGTCCGGCTGTCCGTGGAGCTGCTGCTGCTGCTGGCGGAGGCCGCAGGCTGCTGCTGCTGCTAGCGAAGGCCGCAGGCTGCTGCTGCTGCTGCTGCTGTTAGCGAAGGCCGCAGGCTGCTGCTGCCAGCTGCTGCCGCCTGCCTCCCCTGCTGCTGCTGCCGCCTGCCAGCTGCCAGCTGCTGTGCGCCTGTGCGGCCTGTGGAGGGCCTGGAGGCAGCCGTTGCCGGCTGCTGCTGCTGTGCTAGTGGGGCCGGCTGGGCCCAAGGCCAAGGCCGCTTGGGGTTGGGGGGCTGCTGCTGTGCCTGTTTAGGCCTTTAGGGGGCAGGGGGCTGTCCACACTCCACACTCCACAGCGACCGTCCGACTGCCACTACGAAGGTAAATTTTGTGAAGGTAAATTTAGGGTTTTTTATGTTTTGTGTTTTTTTGGTTGAGTTGTTGAAAATTTTTTTGTTGTAGGTTAAATGTTGTGTTGTAGGTTAATTTAAAACCATGATTAAGTTTTTAAACCCTAATTAGAAGTTTATATTTGGGGCTTTTCTTTAATTAGGTTTAGTAAGGGTCAATTAGGGCTCAATTAAGTTTCATTGACTAATTTGAAGCGGGAGCATGCTGGTAATTAATTAATTCGAAGGGTGATTAAGGGTTAATTGCTAATTAAGGGTTAATTAGTTCATAAAAATTGGGGCTTTTGTCTAAATCGGTTTGCTTAGGCTAAATTGAAGTTCAATTAAACTTCATTGAAGATTTTGGGGTGGGATCATGCTGCCAATTGATTTTTTCAAAAGGTGATTAAGGGGTAAATGATAATTAACGGTTAATTAGTATATAAAATTTGGGGCTTTTGTCTAAGTCAGTTTGCTTAGGCTAAATTGAAGCTCAATTAAACTACATTGAAGATTTTGGGGTGGGATCATACTGGTAATTGATTTTTTGCAAGGGTGATTAAGGGTTACTTGCTAATTAAGGGTTAAGTTTTTAATTGTACTTATACCTTTTTGTGTGTCACTGTCTTAATGCAGCATCATGCCTAGACGTCAGCAAACACAGGAGGAGCAAGGGCAGGAGGATCCGGGGTGGGCCCACATGTCTTTAATAGATGCTAAGAGAAGAAAGGTGAAATGCAATTACTGTGGTAAGGAAATGTATGGCGGAATTACCAGAGGAAAACAACATTTGGCAGGGGTAAGAGGAGAGGTCAGACAATGTGACAACTGTCCCCGAGAGGTGCGAGAAGAGATGCGCCAATGCCTTCTGGGGAAAAGGGAGAGGGTGCAACAAAGGGCTGAGGATGAGGCTGAAATTGCTGAGGAGATTTCTGGCAGAAGGGTTAGAAGGGATGATGATGAGGAAGGCACTGAGGATTCTGATCCAGAGCTAACTGAAGCAAGGGAGCGTGAACAAGCCGCTCGAAGGAAAGGGAAGGGAGCCATGGGATCAGGGACCTATGAGAGTACAGCTGCACGACGTCCTGACGTTGGTGCTGCCCCACATACGCAGGGAACAGGTCCCATGGACAGCTATCTGCACAGAAGGCCCCAAGCTACACAACCTAAAATCAAGCAAGCAATGAGAGGGGTCAAAAAATCAGCAGAAGTTGCAGGGCATGCATTTAAATCTATTTGCAAATGGTTTTTTCATGCAGGTGTCCCTGCACATGCAGCTTCAAGTGAATATTTCCAACCTATGATAGATGCCATAGCAGATGCTGGCCCTGGCTTGCAAGCCCCCTCACGTCGAGACATATACGGGCGTGGCCTTGAGGGAGAGGTTGAGGAGCTCCATGATTGGGTTGAAAGCTTCAAGCATATATGGGTGGAGAGAGGATGCACCATCATGTGTGATGGTTGGACTGGTACCACGAAAAAGTCCATGATAAACTTTTTGGTCTATTGCATCAGCGGTACAGTGTTTGTGAAATCAGTTGATGCATCAGATTATGAAAAGAATGCAAATTATTTGTTTCATTTGATGGATGGCATGGTAGAACAAATTGGAGAGGAGAATGTTGTGCAGGTGGTGACTGATAATGAAGCCAGTTACAAGGCTGCAGGGAAGAAATTGATGCAAAAGCGCAGTCATTTATATTGGCTCCCATGTGCAGCACATTGTCTTGATCTGATGCTTGAAGACATAGGGAAGGAAAAGCATGTGAAGAAGACAATTGACAAGGCACAAAAAGTCACACAGTATATCTATGGCCATCCTAGGATACTAAATATGTTCAGGGCGCATGCCAGTGGAGGGCGAGATATCATCCGTGCAGGCCCAACCAGATTTGCTTCCAATTTTATTTCTTTGGAGTCTTTGCACAGGTATAAGATTGATCTCAATTCTTGATACTTTATCCTTACTGATATGTAGCAGTTGATGCAGCTTCAATTTTCATTTATCTGCACAGGTACAAGAATGAGCTGAAAGCTTTCATGTACCACAATGCCCTGCGGGAATACATCGACAAGGGCAATGCTGATACACAGATGGATTATCTGGATGTCTGCCACGTCGTGGACGACAACAAATTCTGGGACAGGGTGTCACGGTACTTGAAAGTAGTCACACCTCTCGTGAAGGTCCTAAGAATGGTGGATGGCGATGAGAAGAATGATATGGGCTATCTATACGAGGCCATGGACCGTGCCAAATTGGAGTTGCAGCATTCCCTTCCCAGACATTATGCAAAATGGTGGAAAATTATTGACCAGAGATGGGACAACACATTACACCATGACTTGCATGCAGCTGGTGAGTGATTAATTGTACTGAAATTGGGGTAATGCCTTTATGTTATTTTATAAATTTTATTTAGTTAATTATACACAAATGCAGGTTATTTCTTCAACCCTCGATTTATGTACGGTGCTGATGCACATGTTGATGGCGAGGTGCTTCAAGGGACTTTAAAAGTCATTGGTCGTTTATCGAGGAATCCAGAAAAGAGACTAGAGGCCGAAGTAGAGGTTCGCCTTTATTTGATACTGTCAATAACATGTATAGAATTTATTTAAGTAGTTATGTTAATCTATTACTTTATGTTTGTAGATGAACCATTACAGAATGAGGACTGAGACATATGCTGACTCCCAATTGCAATACGCTGTGGGAAGAGTGAGCCCAGGTATATTTTATTTTTTGGATTTCTTAACCTGATGAATATATATTTTTACAACTAAAATGCATTTTTTTATGGTTGGTGGAACAGCTGACTGGTGGATAATGGTTAACAACCGAGATATGGGTAGCAATGCATTGGCTTTCATTGCAATTAGGGTGCTCAGTCAAACAACATCAGCAAGTCAATGTGAAAGAAATTGGAGCACGTTTAGCCTTATACACTCAAAGGTTCGCAATCGGCTAAAGGCTGAACGGTTAGAGAAATTAGTGTACTGCCACTACAATATGAGGTTGAGAATAAAGAATATGAGGTTGAGACAACAGCTGCGAGACAAACGCGCCGCCGGGGATGCCGCCGCAGAAATTGATGTGGATGCCTTATTTGATGATGAGAATCCGTTGCAGTCTTGGGTGGAGACACGAGAGCAGGTTGATGAGCCCGTTTTTGATGATGATGATAGAAGATGGGCAGAGGGCATACTAGATGAAGATGAGCAAAGGGATCCCGAATTAAGAAGAAAATCAAAGAGGGCCAGAGATACTCATGCCCACATGTCTAGGGTTGTTGAGGACACTGAGGAGCAACATAATTTTCAGCCAGCTAGACACTCCGACTCAGATAGCAGGCCAGTCACTCCTAGAATGGGCAAGGCACCTACATCCTTAAGAAGAAGTACATCAGTGCATGGGCAAACTGAGAGAACAAATATTGCTGCTCGAGAGGACCCGGCAATTGAACAGTTAAAGCAGATTTATTTGAGGCACACGCCAAGGGGAACAGGATTCATGTCAAGGGTGCAAGAAGAAAGCACACCGGCACAGGAAAAAGCATCCCCAAAGGCCAAAAGGCGACTGGAGACTGCAGGTTTCGTGATCCTTTGATTTTTTATTTTGGAAAGTAACTTAAATTCTTATTATCAGTTCGAATCAGAAAAGGTTTTGGTAGGAGATAAATTATATATTTTCGTATGTGCCAGGTGCTACAGGTGCTACTACTGGCGGTGGGGATGCTGGTGGTCCTTCCTCCTTCCACGCAGACACAGGCAGAGGATACAGTCAGGGTGAGGGAGGACATGAGTCACAGAGTCAATATGGACATCCATCAGGTTATGGAGGTGGCCAACAGGAGGCAGCGATTTATGGGTCGTGGGGTTATGAACCATCATTCAACTTCCATCCGGCCAGTTCCTCTTCTCTTCCTCAAGATTCTTATGCTGATACTGGATTCGGCTCAAGCCAACCAAACACTCCAAGAGGGATCCAAAGAGGGATGCAGGACTTGGCTACCTCATTGTTTGGTTATAGTGAATATAGACCATACATGCAACATGGTTATGGGTATCAACATCAAGGGCCAGACGATGAGGGAGAAGGTTCTTCTAATAATTATTATCCATATTAGGTAAGAATCAATGAATTTTTGTAACAATTATTTTATCTATTTTGTCTAATTTTGTACTGCTTGTATTAATGTACAATGGAATATTACTTTAACTTTCACATGTTCAATGTTTGAAGTTCAATTTTTGTAGTTGTCTACTTCAAAGTTATTGCACTAACTTATTCAGTCAAATGCATGTGTAATGATTTTTGTGATTTTAAGTGATTATTAATATTTTTTATGATTTTTTTATCATATTTTTTAGAATTAATTTAATTTTTTTGACCTTTTATATGGGTTTCGGCCGGTTTCGGCCGAAACCGAAACCGAAACCGAGTCAACTCGGTTTCGGACCCGGGCGAAACCGAGACCGAAACCGAGTTTGCCATCCTTGGTCCCGATCAGAGAGTGTCCCCATTTGGAAGGCCACCAACTCGAGAGGGAGGCTATTGTTAGCCCGCACAGCAGAGCCAACTGAGGCTTCTGCACCATGAGCAAGCAACCAGCCAGCCCTCGTGCCTACCCACCAGACACCACCACAACTCCGCCAGGAACAGGGTCTGTTGCACCACCTCCAGCCGCCAGTTCTTGGGAGAAACTACATGCAACCCACTCAGTAGAACCAATGGGTGTAGCAAAGCCGCCTGCGAGCCTCCAACCAACACCCATGCCAGCACCAACACCCCCCCAGCTCCACCTAGGTCCCTCTAATCACGCAGACCTAGCCGCTGGAGGCCTACCACTCCACCGGTGCTGTTGGAGACGTCATCACAAAGTCACTGTCGGGGTTCCTCCGCTACAGTGGAGAATGTCAAGTGAAGAAGATGAACAGTAATGGGGGTAGAAGCGGGTCTCAAAGGCCCAATACGCCCATGACTCCCGTCACAGGTCGGGTTTGTCAGGTCCAACCCAATAGCCTCTTGGCTGCGTTGCCTGTGACCCCCCTAAGCAGGTAAGTCATAAATCTGCTCAATTTGGAACCATCAAGTCTGCTTGCAAACCGCAGCCGCCATCAAACCCATCCTATCAAACTGTTTGCGGCCCATTAATGAGCCAGTCACGCCCAACAGAGGGGTTGGAATTTGAAAATCCCCACCTTCCGTGTTTGCCTCCTCCTTCAACTCTAGTGGCTTCCGCCTCTGCAACTCTGGCCGGACACATATCTCACCGGGAAAAAGTCGCCAGCGCCTTCCACCAAGAGGACGCTCAGCACGTCCTATAGGCAGCTGACCCGAATGACAGCTTCCAGCGTTGTCAATTCCCTGTCGGAGGCGAGTTGCACGAACCCCGATTCCACCACCCCAAAGTGTTAGACCATTAGGGTGGCACCCAACTCATCATAGAGTATGAGAAGGACGCTGACGAGAAAGAAATGGACCCAACACTCCCTAGGATCAGGGAAGGAACCCCATCCCATGGTCCATCTGGCCACCCGAAGAAGGGTTCATTCTGCCATTGTGAAATCGACCTCCACCGCCACTTCCGCATCCTCTACACTACGGCCTATGCCGTTCCTATTTGCCTGGGAGACTTCCTAGTCTGCATCACCGGAGCCCCCTTGGTCCAAAATTCCCTACACTGTGCTGCATCCACACCCCCTTCTACCAGAGCAATCCATAAACACCGTCCGAGCCATTGGAGTCTCCCCTGCACCAGCTCCTCTAGTAGGTGGCTCAGTTCTTGACATTCTCTACCCCACTCCCCCTCTGGATAACAGAGCAGACCTTCCCGGACGACTACTGCGCAGGGACGCCTAAGCCTTACCTTTGTGGCATCTCTGCGGAAACATTGGATATGGCCCCTCGCCTCACACTGATAGCATCACGTCGCACCCTCGAGACAGGATTTCAGAAAGCATATGTGCTCTCCAGGTCCCCGAAGACCCCCTCACGGGCTCTGGCGAGTAGTGCCCACGAGAGGTACCCGGTTCGCACCGGAGGCTACCACTGGAGTGTCACATCGCCCCATCATCCCTGGGTTTTGAAGACTACAATGTGTAGTTTCTCAACTGAGTTCACTTTTTTACCCCCATAGCCCTAGAAAACCAGTTTGGTACAGTATAGAGGGAAATAGGTAACGCAAGTAGCGCATAGATTGGCCAATTCACCAGATGGCATCCTTTTAATGTTGGATAGTCAGATTAATAATACATGCTTTAAATCAGTCATATATTGCCCATTATATGAATATCGAGAATATAATCCAGCCCATATTGGTCGACCACATTATGCAAAGGGTATCAAGGCACAAAGCTCTTTTTATGCCTAACAACCACGATCTTCCCAAATGACAAAGTTCAAAAATGTCTCTCAGACCAGGTCATTTTTCCGATCAAGATACTTGGTTAAATTACATTTACTGGGAAGAAGGATGAAGGATTCCCTAAGAGTTTGAATGAGACAATCAACTTTGTAAAAATTTGCTTAGGTTGCAATTTCTGTTCAAGACTCGAAAAACTAAGACCACAAGAATAATTCAGCTCAAGTTTCTAGATCATGTTACACAGAGGGCCCTCATTGCACAAACAAACAATGAGCAACTGCTGTAGTGACACACCTGCACATACCTGTGCTCCTCGAAGGACTGCCTCAGCACATTTACGACTAACAATCACTTCCTTCAGACCTGATGCATCATCGTATTGCAGCATGTGTGGTCCTGAACCTTTAACAAAAAGAACATAATCCAAGCCTGGTATTTGGCATTTCTGAATGGATAGGCATTTCGAATCTCCAAGCAATCCAGCTTCATGAGAAGACAATTTCAAGTCATGATCCAATTCGGCAGAAGCATCACTTTTGCCTAGGCTCATACAATCAATACTACCTTGGAGATTTCTTTCACGTAAAATATATGTAAGCTTCTCAATAACGGAATCAACAGAAGCCCTTGGAGTATTCACACGGATACAGGAGTAGCTGGAAGGGTGCCTATCGCAACAAGAAACAATAAAAAATAAGGAAAAACTGTTTGAACTTTGAAATGGAGCGTATAGAATATTAACTGGTCCACATTTAAAAAAAAAGAATAAAGATGACTTGCATTTCTATTCCATTCATCTATTCACAAAAAAGGGAAAAGTTTAAACCTGGGTTGTCCCCCCTTCTCCACCTTCTTCTCCTTCCTCTCTATTTTGTCTTCCTCTATTCACCCAATAACCACCAGCCTGCAGTTGGAGTTACAAACAGGGAGCAGAAGAGAAGGGCAAGGGCGTTAAAGCCATCTCCTACGGCTGGCGCACAGCAAAGGAGAAAAGAGGCTGGGGGAGAAAGAGAGAGAATCCAGCATGGTCTCTTCTCTTGTGCAGGAAGCAAGGAAGCGAAAAAAGAAAAAGAGGGGCAGAGGGAGAAAAAAAACGGAGGAGAGCCCGCTGGACTCTTTCTTGTCTCTCTCTCTCTCTCTCTCTCTCTGTTTTCTTTTGGGGGGGGGGGGAGAGAGAGAGAGTCCGGGCAAGAAACAAGGGAGAGAAGGAGAGGACTCAATCGGACTCTATCTGTATCTCCCGCTGTCCCGCACACACACTCTCGCTCTCTCATCCCCTGCGCAGAGCACCAAGTGGGAAGAACCCAGCAGGGTTCTCACCCCCACCGGGTGGAAGTTCTCACCCAGTGAGGGTGAAGACTGAAGAGTACCCATTGGACTTCTCAACCCCCCCCCCCGGGTGGGATTAGTGGCCGCAGCCTCTCTCCTCCAATGGGAGAAGACCGAGGAATGATTTATAAGTTAAAAAGTAAAAACCCCGAAAATGTTGACTTCAGATGGATTTTATAATAAAAAAACCCTAATACAAACAGGATTTTTAAGTAAAAGGGGGAGAAATAACCATGTTTTTAGGGGTTTCTTATAAAAACCCAAAGAGAGGTCATGGACTTCCCCCTTTCTACCTCTCACCCTCTTTAACAATGTCCTTTTTCCACGGGTGGTTTCTGAAAATGCCATGAAAGAATTAAAGAAAGGATAACCGATGGAAATGCAGACTCCACCGGGTGAGTAAATGATATGTCCCATCTTCACGAGGCGGCATTTCAAATTCTCCCACATGAGTAACTGCAGCCCGGTGGAGGTGGGACCCACGAGGCTACAAATAGCCCTCCCCAAGGTTGAAAAAGAAGATTACAACGGAGAGATCTCTGCGACAATATTTAAAAGGGTAAGGTGCATGACCCGATGCGAATCGTTTCATCTCACACGATCTGACTCGATCCAGGTCGAGATCGGGTCGGTCGGACCGTAGGTCATTACCGGGTCGATCCATTATTTTAATATTTTATTATATTTTATTTTATATATAATGTGTCTTTTTTATTTTATTATATTATTTTATATTTTATATATATATAAAGTGATTTTTTAGAACGGGATAGACCGGGTCGGATCGAGACGGGACCGACCCGACCCAACCCAGACCGAGACCGAGTCAGCCGGGTCGTCAAACCTTGCTCTTCTCTAGGCCTTTGGCCTCTACCCTGTCCCAAGTGGTTCACTAGACCATTTGGGCCATACGGCTCATGATCCATGTGGCCCATGGTCCACAAGTCCGTGGACCTTAGATTTAATAATGTTGATTAATGCTGGTTAATTAATCAATTAACTAATGATGAATCATGTACTATGCAACAATAGTTAATTAATTAATTAATCAGTGGATTCTTAATCAACGAATTGTGTTTTGTTAATCAATTGACTTGACTTAGTCATGTCTCAATTTGTTAATTATTGACTTGACTCATTCATGCCTTAACTAATGAGCCCCCAACCTTATTTTTGGTCTTAATTAACAAACCATATAACTAACCCATCAAATATGCGATGGTTTTAATTCATTAATCAACCATTAATATTATGGTTTAATTTACTAATTGACCAAGTATCAGCGGACTGTGGGCCTGCCTACACAGCCTGGTCAATTAACCCAATCAATGGACGGTGGCCAACATGCCCAGACAATTGACTCAATTAATGGGTCGTGGCCCACTCGGCCCCCGCCAGTTAACCGAATTAATGGATTGTAGCCCACAGGCCAAGTCAATTGATCCAATAATGAATTGATCTAATTATTGGAGCGTGGCCCACTCTGCCCGATCAATCGACTCAATTAATGGACTATGGCCCACAAGGCGCGATCAATTGATCCAATTAATGACCTGTAGCCAACGCGGGCCGATCAATCAATTTAAGTAGCGGATGGTGGCCCATCCAACTCAGTCACACTTCTGTAAATGATATATTGTTATCCGATTGTTGTAATTCCTTATATATTATCAAATCAACACAATTTATATTCACATTTTGTCAACTCGTATTTATAAGTTATGGCATGTCTTATCTTGCAATAATATCTTAGATTGGTCAAAGATAGCTAGATAGGATCAGGGCCAAACCCAAGATTCCCAATCAAAAACATTCTCAGGCCCACTTTTGGACCCTAAATTAGGTTGTCACTACCTACCCCAATCGAAAAGAGGGCTATACCCAAGAGTCCTAGTTCCACTAGGACTTTGTCTCAGACCCTTCCCAGACTGTTTTGAGACTTGGACTACATCAAGAACATCATTCCATAACATAACCCAGACGTTAACCAATACTCTACCACTTGGGATGTCTGTTTTGGACTCAAATCAGGTTGCAATCAACAAAACCAGTCCCCATGGGACTTGAACCCTAAAGTCCTAGTCAAACTAGGGCACTAACCTAAGTTACTCTTAAGTTTGTTTTGGATCCAAAACAAGTCATAGCAATCTAAAATCAGTCCAAATAGGCCTCGAACCCTAGAATGCTAGTCGGACAAGAACTCTAATATAAAATGTTCAAGGTCCACTCTTACACCTAATAAACCAAGTGATAAACAGCGAGATGATTATATAGCACATAGAGTAGGGTGTTATCTATTGCAGGCAATCAAGGGTTCTTGATCATCAGACCGATGTAATTAACACTGACTAAGATTGGTGGGGGAAAGAAGTCAAGATTGCAAACTTGTAGCCGATCCAAAAGCTCTGACATGCACATATATATATTATATTCAAATGTCTCAACACATAATTTTAACCGCCATTTTATATGATTTTATCTATGTTAATAAACATGTCCCCACACCTCCCCTCTTCCCATCATTTCTTTTGATGTCAACTTCTTCCATATAAGTTCACCTAAGTTGGGTGTGAAGACTATCAGCCTCCTTTCCTCATTCATTCCCAACAATCACCACCTTGTCACATAGTTTTTTATTTTCTTCACCAACATTTCTTCCCCCCTCCCCTATACCCCTTTTTGGTCACCCTTCACCTTAAGAGAAGGAAACCCGAGGAACATAGACCATTTCCCATCTTTTGGTATCTCAAGATCCATCTCTCTCCAAAAATGCCAAGATAGAATCTGTATCAGGATCAAGAATAAGAGGGAGATGGAGGAGTAGGACGAGTAGGATAAAGCAGAGGGAGACGGAGGAGGATAAGAAGAAAAAGACATGAGAAAGATGAAAAATAAAACAAAGAATAACAGAAGGCAAATAAGATGAGGATGATGGTGGAGGATGAACCCTCCAAAACATAGAGATAGCATTTAGATCAAAGAAAGCATCCTTTTATAGCCCTTTTTTTTAGAAAAGAGATGATTGTACCACCAATTTTATTGAATAAACAGCGGGAGTACAATGAATGAGGTAAGGAGATATTCCTCAATCTCAAGGTAACATCAAAGTAAAAAGAAGACTTTTCAATATGGATTTACTTGCCCGCTTCCAATTATCTAAAGATAGACCGAGTATATGCCTATACCACTTTCAAATGAAGGACATGATCTGCAACATTTTCAATGTAAATGTTACTTTCTCAAACGATGCAGTCATTTCTCTCTCCTGATACTCTAGCACATAGAATGAGCGATCAGGTCCACCAATCATTATCTAGGTTTGTCCACTGTAGAAGCCTTCACACGTTTGAACTGTTGCCACATTTGTTACAACATAGTCAAATTGACTGCAAATGGAAGATTTGACTGGCAGCACTCCAGACCTCCTTGCTGCTTGGGCATCTAATCACCAAGTGATTGGAAAAAATAACAAGTAGCAAGACATCCTGGCCTCCACTTTCGTATGTAAACTTTTGTGATAATCCATTTGAGCCGCAGGAAAGATTTAGCTTTTAGAGGTGTTTTCACTCTCCAAACCTCAGAAAACCTCCATATCCTGGGTACTATCCACCAAGTATCTGATAAAAACCCTTAACAGTGAATTGTTGTTCCTTCTCTCCCCAAGCTAATCGATTTTGTTGATTAATATGAATGTTCACAGTTTATATGACTCCCATCAGTGATGCAAATTCTGTTCCCTTATACCTATGGTCAATCTAATGGTACACATTAAACCGCCAGAATCTTGGTGAGACACACACACACACACAGAGAGAGAGAGAGAGTGAGACACAGAAAGAGAGTGAGACAGAGTGAGAGAGGGGGTCAGCCCCTCTGTGCATGTGTGTGAGAGACAGTGTGCGTGTGTGTATGCCGGAGAGAGGGGGGGCGCTTGGCCCCTCTCTGTGCTTGAATGTGAGACAGAGAGAGTGGGACAGAGAGTGAGAGAGGGGCTCTCTCTCTCTCTCTCTCAGTGTGTGTGTGTGTGAGAGAGAGAGGGGGGGTCTCGGCTCCTCTCTATGCTTGAATGTGAGTCCAGAGAAGAGTGAGAGAGAAGCTTGTCCCCTCTGTGTGTGTGAGAGAGGGAGAGGGAGACAAAGAGTGAAAGAGGAGTCGAGCCCTTGTGTGTGTGTGTGTGTGTGTGAGAGAGAGAGAGAGAGTGAGAGTGAGAGAGCAGCTCATCCCTCTGTGCGTGCTTTCTCTCTCTCTCTCTCTCTCTCTCTCTCTCTCTCTCTCTCTCTCTCTCTCCCCATGTGAGAGAGAAGGGGAGAGAGGTACCGGTGCGAGAGAGAGAGAGAGGGGCCGTCAGCCGCTTGTCGCCGTCTGTCGCTCACTGCTGTAGCAGGCTCGTTGCGTCCGCTCATAGGTCACCATTCGCACGTGGGCCGCAGGGGGAAGACGGGAGAGGGGAGCTAGGGTTCAATCTGTAACAACCCAGAATTATTGGGAATTTAGAAAATTATATTTAGAATAATTATGGTAAAGGTTCAAGTATAAAAATATTAACTTTTTCCTTAAGAAGGACCAGTAAAGTGACCTATTTAGTTGAATAAAATATTTTAGACGATAAAAGATAGATGTTAGATCACCTAAGTCTAAAAAAAATAGACGATACAAGTTAGACAAAGCAGAGGTAGATGGAAGACTTAGGCAATGGAGATTTTGACATTGGAAACTGGAGTAAGAATTAGGATCCTATATAAAACTCCCTTTCTCTTCTTTCCATTATATCTTTCTTATCTTTCATCTCTGTAACTCCTCAAGAATATTTTAACCCCAGACCTGATATCTAGAGTATTTCTAAAAATGTTTCACCTTCATGAAAATTGTTCTACATCCGGTAAGTATCTAGCAGATCCTTAAATCATATTCCACAGTCTTCTAAGATTTGCTTCGTGTTCCTCTGTAACCCATCTCAAGGAATATGGATCCAGAAGATTGAAGCTAGGGTTGCAAGAAGTAGCTCTTTATAAGGGTAAGCTTTCCTTAATACAAGCTAAAAATATCATCTTTAACCCTAATTTCGATGAATCTATATTCTATGTTCCCTAATCTACTAACTGATCTTATGTATGTTCTTGATTTTCTTCCAACTTCTTATGTTATGCAATAAAATAAGTAATGCACGTATATGAAAATCATGTAACCAAGAACGTATACGTAAGCTATGCATATAAGTAAATAGGACAAGTTATGTATGTGTACATGAATAAGACAAGACACATGAATGTGAACCAAGTAAGATATGTAAGCAAGTAAATAGGATAAGTTATGTATGTATTTGTTTTCTAAATAAACAAGGTATATAAGTCATGATGATTGTTTAATATACATTGCATCTCGATTTCATGAAATACAATCTATCTAGATAAGGTGTCTACTTCTATGTCACGACAGACATGGAATCTAAAATTTAGAATACACAACTTGAACCATATTCTTTGCTTAGAAGTCCAAATTTTGGGACTATGTTTGAGCGGGTAGGACAGATGGTGTAGCACCCATGCTGGCTCGGGAACCTTAGGGCAGGCAAGATCAAGCAAGCGTTGCATCTCCTCCGTCTGGGAATGTGACAGCCCAGACGGCAGGCAAACAAATCCCCAAAGCAAGTTCGAGGTGAGGTATAAGACCTCCGATTTGTGTACATGGTCAGGGCTCACTCGGTGCGCACCTTTACGAGTGAGAGTATGTATGTGCAAGAACTCGCTTCTTACAGGTTGATGGTCCCTCAACTTAAGTTTGAATTGTATACAATATATGTCCTGAGTAAAACATGTTAATACGCTAATGATGTGGGTATAAGCTTTAATATTACTGCATATTATGACAAGAGTGTA
Source organism: Amorphophallus konjac (assembly GCA_022559845.1). Taxonomy (NCBI): domain Eukaryota; kingdom Viridiplantae; phylum Streptophyta; class Magnoliopsida; order Alismatales; family Araceae; genus Amorphophallus; species Amorphophallus konjac. Next base: position 62,055 of record JAHNEJ010002124.1, on the reverse strand, counting down.
AATTATGCAAGACATACAAGTTATGCAAGTTACACGAATGTTATATACTAGTATGTGCATGTAAGTTGACCCATTAATCTGCATGTTGATTGTTCTTTCTACAAGTTATACTATGTATTATATTTTATCATGAATATTAAGAAGTGATGATAAAAGAAATCATGAAATTCTTGTTGTCCAGATTCTCCTTATGTTACAAGTTTACGTTACAAATTCATGTTGTAAGTTTATATTACAAGTTCACGGTACTTATTCATGTTACGCCATGATTCCTTAGATGCTATGTATAGTTTAGTGGTCTCTTCCTTGGCCTCAGCAGCCTTGGATGTGATATGAAACACCCTCCTTGTTGTTCCACCAAAATTTTACTTATTAAACTATCAGCTCATGAGATCATTTTGCTTTATATTTCCAGAATCGCATATTAGTTAGATTTATATATATTAGTATAACATGATGAAATTAGCTTTTATAAGAAATTGCTTATTTTCTTAAATTGTTATATGTATAAGATAATAGCAGGATGAAGTGCCATGTTTGCATTAAGAATCCTACTGAGTCGTACTCAGATGGGTTGTTTCGCTTCTTTTTAGGTGTTGGTCGGTGAGAGTCTACAGGTTGCTTGGAAGGTGGTGTACGTGTTGGCTGGTTATGAACGTAAAGGTTGTGATCAGATTTTGTGTTTTCTGTTAAATTTTTAGAGAATGTATATTGGGTTGTATATGAGTGAGACTTTTGCATGAACAACATTGCATGTATATGTATAAGGTATGAAATGAAAATGTTTCGGTTGATCTTTCTACTCATGTATGCATAAGAGTTGGAATTTCAGGTGCTAATACTCTCAGTCATGTACAAATATGTGCAACATCCCTTCTCTCCTCTATTTATGCACTTCCGTTGGACAGGAAAGGGTGTCATACAATCAGGGTGGGAGAATGATCGAGGAGAGAGAGGGGCCAAGCGACGAGGCATAGTTAAACCCCGGATCCCCTTATCGGGTGATCGCGGGTCACAGACAGGCTGCCGGTTTGTGGGTGGGGTTGGCGGTCCCAGGCCGGGGCGGGCGAGGCGAGCAGAGGGCGCCGGGGCGGGCGAGGCAGCCCAAAAGCGCCTAAGGCGTTCACCTCAGTGATTTGGGCAAGCACAAGGCAAGTTGTTGTCGCCACCTCACCTCGCCTCATCGCCTAGGCAAGTGCCTTGGGCATTTTTGATAACATAGATTATAAAAGGACAGTAAGTGTATCGGGCTGGTGGATGCGGGCTCAATCCCGGGCCAATGCATGCAGGGTCAAACCCCCGGGTTGTTGGACCAGAGGGAAAATCTTGGAAATAAATAAGTACATCATGTGAGAGATAAAAGTTTTGACCAAGTTTCCAGAGTGGCATTTAGATTCTAACATACAAAAAAAGATAAGATAAGAAAATGCCCCTGTCAAGGTAATTATGAATCACACATGCCCATCAAAGTCCCATGAACATAGTTTGCATGTGGAAAGTGACCTTCTTGTTTATGCTCGTGCAGACATGGAGAGGAAATGGTTCCCTAGATGGCACGAAGAATCCATATGAAGAGAGAAGGAGATATGATTGTTATATCTGGTGACAAATAATAAGAGATTGAAAACAAATCAATGGGAATACCCAATAGCTTTTGATGGGGTGAGGGCCTGCTCACTAATACATGATAGAATATTTATGGTATGACATAGGACAACATTCATTATCAAGGTGCAATGTATGCATAAAAATCCCCCACACATTACTTCTATGTCATTCTCGAATGTCAAGCATCCTCACACATCAACGAAACAAACCCAGTCTTCCAAGACTTGAAACATATCAAAAGTTTGTTTAGGCAATGGCCAATCACAGCCCGATGGCAGGTTGTCATTCTTTCAAATTTTGATAAGTCAATACCATGGGATGAGAACCAAATGATTTTTTAATACCCAAAAACAGCATGACATCTACCACCGGAATTATAGCTTATGCACAGCAGGAACTTTTGACATCTTGGGAATGTTTCAGTAAGCTTTCAATCCAGAAGCAGATTGCAAATAAGCATCCAACATCAGAACTTTTGGGAGCGCGTAGTTCCAACAGAATGAGAATCACATGTCCAACCCTTATGAGCAATCCTTTTTTCCCTCTCTTTTGGCATTTTTGCTCCCTCTTGGAGCTTCAGCTAGAGGCTGAAAAGCAGATAAATTGCAGCTCAAAAGCTTCCTAAGTTCACCTTTTTCACCCCCAGCCATGAGGCTGTCAATCATGAAACCCCAGGACGCCAAGAGTGCTCTTAGTCAAAAGGAAGAAGGAGCACCAACCGTGCCTTTTAACTTAGAAACGGGCATTCAGGAAGATAGCAAGAGGGAAGCAAACGAAAGAGTTAACAAACAAAAGCGAAGAGACAGCGGATTACTATAAGCGCAGAAAGAGAGAGAGAGAGAGAGAGTTACGAGAGGGCCTTGGAGATGCGGGTAAAGTGGTCGGCCCCGTAGGCCTTGACGAAGTACTCCTCCACCTGCGGGTTCCAACGCAGGGTTGGGTTGTAGCAATACCTCCCCGACGACTCTGACGACGAAGAATCCATCTGCATGTGTCGTAAGAAGCCTCTCATCGGGACGTATAGATGTGCATGCGTGCGTGCCTGTGTCTGCGTGAGTGCGTGTGTGTGAGAGATAGAGAGAGAGAGAACGAAGAGGAGGAGGAGCTGGAGGTCGAAGGGAACGGCGCGAGGATGGTGAGATTAAAGCGAGGAGTGTGAGTGTGTGTGTGTGTGTGTGTGTGTGTGTGTGTGTGTGTGTGTGTGTGTGAGAGAGAGAGGGAGACAGAGAGAAGGAGGAGGAGGAGGAGCTGGAGGTCGAAGGCGCGCGAGGATGGTGAGATTAAAGCGAGGAGGGGATGGGGTTTATGGGATGGCTTCTCTCTTCTTGTCATTTCTTTGCCCAACACCTATTCGAAAAAATTCCTCTGCGAGGTATCCAGGTCTGAGATCCGGAACACAAACACACACACATGCACACACACATAAGAGACCTGGCGTAAGAGAGGGAGAGCGCCGAACCACGCGCGGCAGGTGGTTGCGAGCGAGGAGACTTGCTGCTGCTTCCGCCCCCGCCGAAGAAGCTCCCGCACTCCTCTCCTCATGCAGCGGAGTCAACAGAGCGTGGGCAAGAGGAGTTACGGCATCCTATATATTTGAACTTTTAAAGCAGAGGCGTCCATGTGCGCCAGTCTATGCAAGAAGCGCCGCATCGTTTAGCATTCAAGGACTTACAAATTGGGGGTTGCTCTTAAATGATGACGAAATTAAGGGGTCGTTTGGTATTGGGTTAGAGCGGGGATATCTCCGTTCTAATCTCATTCTCTGTTTGGTATGGCTAAAACGGGCGAGGATAAGCTGGGTTAAGGGAAACATGGTTAACCCCGATTTTGGGGTTGCAAACGGGGATAAGTCATTCCAACCTTTTGTTGGAATGACTTACCCCCATTTTTCTAACCCCATTTCACCTCTTGTGTACCAAACGTACATGAGAATAAGACTAGACATAAATTATCCTATAATGACTTACACCTATTCTCCTCAACTTTTATCCCGATACCAAACAACTTGTAATTGTTTAGACACTAGTTAAATCTCAAAAAAAAAATTTAAGATTTTTTCGGTGTGAGAGGGGGCGGGACGTCGCTGCGCGCCGAGTCGTCTTCCCTCTCCGTCCGCTCGCGGGGTTTCCCTGTGGAACGTCGGGAGGGGGGGAGCTCCCGTCGAGATCTCCCCCCCCCTCTCTCCTCCTCCCCTTGGGGAGGCCCTTTTGCCAGGTTCGCCTCTACGAGACGCTCTCTGGATTTTGTCAGGGGGATTCCTCTAACCCCTCCTAGTTTTGTGAGGGAGATCAGAGACCCTCCGATCTCCTCTGGAACGCTCCCCCAACCTATCTCCTTCTTCCCCTCTCTCCGTTCTCCTACACACTCCCCCCTTCCTCCGGCGTCCTGTCTCTCCCCTCCCCGCCCTCTCCGTTCCCCCGCTCCCGACCTTCGCCCCATCCCTCCCCTTTTCTCCGTCCCCACCTCCCTGATCTCTCCCCCCGCCGGCGTCTGTCGTTCCACCCCCCTCCCGTGCCGCCACCGGCGCCCCCTGCCCCCGTTCCCACATCCCCCCGTCAGCGCCCTCCCTCCCCCCCTCCCGCGCTTTGCTCCGCATCCCCCTCCGGCGCCGCTCTCCCTCCGGCCGCCCCCTGTTTCCCCCCCCCCACTCCAAAACCCCCGCCGGTGTCCTTATCCCCCCCCCACCGCCTCTTCCTGGCCCCCATGCGCTTGTCCGCCCCCCCCCCCTCAGCTGGCCTACTGTCCCCCCCCCCACCCCGTCCGATCCCTTGCTTTTCCCCCTCCTTCCCCTTCCACCCTCCTCCCCCCGTTCCTCCTTTCTCCTCCACCGGCGCCTGTCCTCCTCCGCCCCTCCGACACCCCTTCCTCCTCCGGCCTCCACCCCCCTTCGCGTAGACCCCAAACCCTTTTGTTTCTCCCGAGCCCCTCGGCACTGTGCAGTCTCCCGGACGAAGGTGAGTCCAGTCAGTTGTATTTGCAGGTGAAGGGTACTACTCCCCTCGGTTCATCCAGAGCTCGGAGATCCTGCGCTTATCCCCAAGCACCTCTTCGGATGCTTGTCTCCCGAGTGTCTTCTTCACACCGCTATCGGTTTATGCGGTTCGGTAGCCTTGCGCTCCCCGAGGATGTTACCAGTCGCCTACGGATCGTCAGCTGCCTCATCGTCGTCTTCGGGACCTCCCTATCCCCTGGTAGCAGTTGTTGTTTTATTGCTTTCATCCTTTGTTGCTCGATGGGTTATTGCCGTCTAGGCTCTGAGAGGGATGTCTCTTTGTGGTTTGGTCTCTATGTACTCCTGTACTTGTTCCCGAGTATGAAATGAAAGATCTATCTTGCTTCCAAAAAAAAAAAGTTAAATCTCAAAATATTAAACAATATCTATATCTAGACCAGACATAAAAGAGAAATACTTTGATATCATATTTGTTATATTGTTTCTCATTATCAAATGTTATTGGACGACAAAAAATAGCAAACTTAATTTTGGTATTCTCGAACTAGGAAATGCAAAACTAAAGTTTGAATCCACCCTATTTCAACTATTTGATCTCACACTTGAACACCAATTAGATAAGAGTGATAAATAAGTTGACCAAAAATGTGACATAGTAATATTACTCAATTTTGAATATAGCATACCACTTTTCTACCTATGCCAAAATCGATGTCCATCAATTAGTGTCCGAATGATTATGTATCAACATGATTAACTATATTTGGATCAAGACCAAATATCTCAATTAAAATGTAGGTTCTTCATCGTCTCGATATTCAAGAGGGTCATCCTTTATTAACCTCATTCGACCAAAAATCAAGATTTGCATGACTGTTCGTACTAGTCATGTTGGTTTTTGGCTGATATGATCTGGTACAGTACCATGTCGTACCGGATCAAGATGCTTTTTTTTTATAATCCCAAATAACAAGAAGTTAGTTTTTACAGGGGTTAATGTAGAAAATATCTATTGATCTATTCTTCTTCCCCCGATGGCCCGGTTCCTCTTGTCGCCCATTAGGGAGTCCTAGCCACAAGTGCCCCCCCCCCACCCTGATCCCTCTTTTCAGAACAATGTCACCCCTCCCCACCAGAAGAGTGCCAACCCCCGCCCTCACTTGGCCCCTCCCGCGACAGCCCTCGTCTCCCCCCTCGCGCCAGAAGAGCACTGCCTCCCCCATTCACCTGGCCCCTTTCACAACAGCAGTGGACAGCACCCAACCTGCCTGCCCTTGGACGACGTCGGGCACTCGTCGGTGAGGGCACATGGCCTCTGCTCCCACATCTCTCTCTCTCTCAAAGGTCTACTTCCTCTCGGCCACCGCCTCTGCTGCTTCCGCTAGACCACCAATGACCTTCTCAACATATCATATACATATCACGCCCCACATGTGTCGCACCTTGGATTCTTTCAAGGTGGTGCCTACCACTGTCATGAAATCCTTATCCATTAGTTCATCCATGAACTCCTGCATCCCCACAGTCGAATGACCTTATTATTTTAAATTTTTACCATGCCTTTCCCACATATGTTGCATTTTTATGCAAGTGCAATAACCAAAAAAATTTTTCACACCAACAAGGGTTTCTGCGCCCTTTTAGACTCTCAAGTGGTCTTTGTGGCCGTTTTCCTTTTTCTGGTATAGGAAATTGACACTTTTTCCTTAGAAGCAGCTAGCCACTTTGCCTCTAATATTTATGTAACTATCTTGACTTTGTCTTCTGCTCTTGCTACTCTCTCAACATTGTGCTACTAGACAAGAGAAATAGATGTTGTAGGAGCTTGTTCTCTCCTAGGTTGCACCTATGCTGGACTAGCTATTGGAGGTCGCTTATTTACGACTGCTGATGATGCTACCATGGGGGATGTACTTGGAATCTTTTCTCTTGGAGCCATGTGGTAGATTGTCTTGACTTTTACAGTTGGCTATGGGACTGGCTAGAATTGAGTGCTCCTGATGATTTTGGCAGCTACCTGAGAGGCAAGCCTCTCATAATCAAATTCAGGAAATTGTCCTTACTGCAACTTAGTGACCATGTCTACCAAACTTCTCATCCCATGCAAAGATTTTACCCTTCATTAATTAACCATTTCTTCCACATGGCCCATCTGTCTCCCCATGGGAGTCAAATTTGCAGATACACTACCCAATAGTTTTAAGATTGTAGACATTGTGATTGATAATTGGGCAGATGAATTCTGAATGAAGTAACCCTCTCTTGTGATTTCATTAAGCATGGACTACATCTGGTCAACTTCATGAGTCATTTTTGTTCTTCAAATCATTGAACTCTTGTGATAACTGTCACAGACAAACAAATAATATCTCCAAATCAGTTTCCCTTTATTCCTGATCTCTTTTGTGTGCTAAAGAGGGACTGTGGACGCACTTTAATTCGCTGGTTCAGGTGTTTTTGTCTATTAAGTGCGTGGGCGTGCCAGTCACCGAAGTGACGATTTATTCGGGCTCCGAAGAGTCCATGGTGCGCTCGATCTGACTTCGTCAGGCGATTGTGTGGTTCGTGTCGAGACCGAATCCCGTCGCGCCATCAAGGTCACGACGTCATTTACATCCCCCATACGAGAGAATACCCTTGATTAATTGCCGAAATTAGGGGCCCTGCGGCCGAAAAGAATAATACTAATCGCGTGAGAAAGAGACAGGAGAAAATCACACCAAAGTATGCATTAGGATGTGAGCCACTGGCCATGTCAGTCACTCGTGGACCTTTTCATATTCGGACACGGGCCCATGATAGAAACGTGACGGAAAACCGGGGTGATAGATGAATCCTATCTGATTAGAATGTCGGCCCAAGACTGGGTCGGGGCCCGATCATGTCAGGACGAATCCCGAGACTCGGGCCCGGCATGCAGGGGCGGCATCATTGTTCCTTCTGCGTCGAGTCACGGAGAGAGAGGGCTGCAATGTAGAATTATTAATACCTTGTAATGTTTTATCATTATTACTCTTGTTATCCTGTTGCTCATTTCTCTTCCCGCATCTGTTCCGGGTAACTTCCCTTATCTTGCTTATTGCTGTTATTGCCCCCCCCCCCCCCTTTTATTATTATTATTATTGCCACTTACTTCACTCGTCATCATTTTTTTGCACGGATATGTTCAGGTTTGTTTATTCATCATGACTTTTATTAGTTTGTCGGTGCTGCCATTAGATGCCTATATGTATATATATATGTGTGTATTCATATATTGTATATATATATATATATATATATATATTTATTATTATTTTCTTTGGGGGAGCTGGCCCCTAGTGGGTTGAAAGGGGGGCTAAAAGGGGAGTGTATCGCTGAAGGAAGGTGAGCAGAAGAGTGTGCCGGCGAAGGGCTGGAGTTATGTGCCGTTGAAGGGCATGAGGAGGGCGTACCGGTGAAGGTCTGAAGGAAGTGTACCGCTGGGGCGATGGCTGGAGAGTGTGTCGGTGAAGGAGGGGGGGGATAACATAAAGTCTGTACGCTCCTCAGCCTAAAGTCTATACATTGTCTATTCAACCAGCACACAAAGTCTATACGTCCTTTAGTCCAAAGTCTGTACATTGCGGCTCAAAGTCCATACATTGTCCATTGGCCGCAGTTCAAAGTCTATACGTTGGCCAGCCCAACGTCTGTGCATTGGCCAACTCAATGTCTATACATTGTAGCTCAAAGTCTATACATTAGCCAGCATTCATCAACTCAAAGTCTATACATTGGCCATCATTCATCAGCTCAAAGTCTATACGTTGGCCATCATGAAGTCTATACATTGCAGCTCAAAGTCTATACATTGGCCAGCATGAAGTCTATACATTGCAGCCCAAAGTCTATACGCTGCAGCATGAAGTCTATACATTGGCTGGCCCAAAGTCTATATATTGGCCATCATAAAGTCTATACATTGCAGCATGAAATCTATACATTGGCTGGCCCAAAGTCTGTACGCTGCAGCACAAAGTCTGTACGTCGCAGCATGAAGTCTGTACATTGCCCAAGTCTATACGTTGCAGCACAAAGTCTGTACATTGGCCAGCCCCAAGTCTATACGCTGCAGCATGAAGTCTGTACATTGCCCAAGTCTATATGCTGCAGCACAAAGTTTGTACATTGGCCAGCCCCAAGTCTATACACTGCAACACAGAGTCCATACGTTGCAATATGAAGTTTGTACATTCTTCACCCTATTCAACTCAGAGTCTGTACGTTGCCCATGCAATCAACATACGAAGTCTATACATTGCTTGCTACTGCGTTTGTGCCTCCATCTGCCAAGTCTGTACACTGGATCCCGTTGAGACGGTGGATGAGGGTGTACCGGCGAAGGGAGGGAGTGTACCGCTGAAAGGGCCAGGAGGAGTGTGCCGCTAAAGGGTGTGTCCCTGGGCAATTAGGGGTGTACCGCTGAGGGTTCAAGGGGCGTGCCGGAGAAGGCTTTGAAGCGTGCCGCTGAAGGCTGGGAGGAGTGTGCCGGCGAAGGGGTTGGATGAGTATGCCACTGGAAGATGACTGGGGTGCACCGTTGAAGGGCCAATCAGGGCGTGATGGTGGAGGTTCAATCAGTCTTCAATTCATTATTTTAAGGCTTTTCTTTTCTTCTTGTTTTAATTTTTAAACAGTTTTATATAAACTTCTCCCTTGTTTTGTTTTGTTCGGCCTCTCTGCCATGAGTCGGCAGTTCGGCCCGTCGTGGCGTCGGTCAGTTCAGTTCTTATCATGGTACTGGCAGTGACTTGATTAGTTGGAGGGCTTCATCATTAATTATTTTGTTCGTTTGTTGCCTCCTTTTGTCTTATTTAACATGTTGTTATTTTCTGATAAAAAATTCGGCAGCATCTCCCCTTGACCCGGGACGTAAGGGAGATAAAGGGAACGCGCCCACATGGAGTGGCGGAACCCGACAACTGGAGGTGGGCGCCCGAGGGCAGCAACACCTTTATAGAACCTCGGAAAGCATGAAGAAAGCAACGTACGGAAGACTTCCAATACTAGACAGGGTAGACTGGGGCCGGCCAAAGGACAAGCTCAGGGTGTACCGTTGGAGCACAAAGGAGGGTGTACCGCTGGGGTAACAAGGGTGCACCGGCCAAGGGCTGGAAGGGACTGAAGAAGCGTACCAGGCAGAGGAAACCCAGAGTGTGCTACTGGGGCATAAGACGTGCCGGGCAGCAAAGCAAATGGCATGCCGGCCACAGGCCAAGGGTGTGCCGGCAAGGGTCAAATGGCAAGTGTGCCGCTGGGGGGAGACTAGGGGTGTGCCGCTGAAACCCCAAATGGGTGTGCCGCTGAGGGTTGAAAAAGGTGTGCCGGCCAAGGGCAAAAAGGGTGTATCGCTGGAAGATTAAAGAGAAGCTAATGTGTGTTGGGTGTGCGGGCTGGGAGGCTTGCGGGTTATTCAGGAAAAGAAGAGAAGTTCAAGGACAAGGGTGGGCTACTGACGACTGGGTGATCGAAGAGAGAGTAAGGATCTTTCCCTCCCTTCAAGTGGATGGACACAACCGATGACCATGGAAAGGGACTAGGAACCCACGAGGTCAAGGATCGCGGGGGAAGAATCGTGTTGACATGGAGATCCCAAAAAACACCGGAGAAATAGAGGGATGGAGGGAAAACGGACAACACGTCATACACACCGTAAAAATTGGCGTAAACCAACAAAGATAACATGGGAAACCCAAAGAGGGTGATTTTAATCCATGGGAAATCAAAGGGCCGTGGCCCCATAGAACATTACAAAGAGTGCCCAAGCCGAGACCATAGGCAAGGAGGAAACCCAATGAAAAAAAGGAACGGAAAGGGGAAGAACATAACACAAAAGAGAAGGAGGTGTTGGGGATCGGAGCAGGGACCATCGTCTCCTACTCTTTCCCCCACCTTCTCCTACTACATCAAGCTCTCTCTCTCTTACTCTCACTTCTGCCTGGTGGTCGTCGGAGGGGACTCACGCCGGAGCTCTTCCTCTTCTCTTCTCCCTTCTCTTCCTCTCCTGCCTGTGTGTCTTCCGTCTGCCTCCTCCCTCTGTCCGTCCCCTTTTTTTTGCAACGGGAACGGGAGTCTTTTATACTCCCAGCAGCGGGAGCCTTGAGCACGGCCGTCGAAGGCGGGAAGTAGCCCGTGATCATAGGGGTTTGACCTCCCCTGTCCTGGCTGTCAGTGGAGTAGCCTGCGTGGCCCAACAATCGACTGACAACTCAGACGGCTTGCTGCGCGCCAAGGATACATAGGGCATGGGCTTCACGTCGTCCAGCCGTTTAAAAAGCCTTCACGCTGTGCCGTTGGCGGATTGAACAAGCGTGCCGTGGGAGAGGCAAAAAGGCGTGCCGCTGGAGCCCCTGGATGGGGCGTACCGCTGAACCCATCTGGGGTGTGCCGCTGAACGCCCATTGGGGCGCGCCGCTGAAGCCCTGGGCCGTGCCACTGGGACCCCAAAGGGGTGTACCGCTGAGCAGCCCAGGGGGTGTGCCGCTGAACGCCTTGGGCCGTGCCGCTGAAGCCCTGTGCCGTTGGGACCCCAAAGGGGTGTACTGCTGAGCAGCCCAGGGGGTGTGCCGCTAAACGCCTTGGGCCGTGCCGCTGGGACCCCAAAGGGGTGTGCCGCTGAACAGCCCAGGGGGTGTGCCACTGAGCACCCCAGGGGGTGTGCCGCTGAGCACCCCAGGGTGTGCCGTTGAAGGCCGAATTGGGCGTGCTTTTGAGCCCGGTCTGAGCCCGTTATGGACACGAGTCATGGCTTGTTTGGCTTTCTTCGAGGCCCACGGATTGCGGGGCTTATTGTGATTGGTTTCTCTTCACGGCCGTGACTCCTGGAGGCGGCCTCGCGGCAGTACGCATACTTAGGGAGTCCGGATGACCCGTCTCTCCGGGATTTCTTCACTCAGCGCCGTTGTTGATGAGGGGCCGAGCATAATATTTGGGTGTGTAATTTTTGATGTCCACAAATGCCCCCCACCCATGGGTAGCGTAGGCGAAGGATGAGCCGGGCGGTGCCCGCGGGTGTATTGATCTCTTCTTTCTTCGTCGGTGCCCGATGGGGTGTCGGGAGCCGCCCTAGTTTGTTGTCTCTTTATCTCTTCGTCAGTGCCGACAGGATGCTGGGGACTGACATGGTCCGTCGATCTCTTGGTCTCTTTGTCAGTGCCGACAGAATGTCGGGAGCTGGCCTGGTTTGTTGTCTCTTGGTCTCTTCATCAGTGCCGACAGGGTGCCAGGAACTGACCTGGTTTGTTGTCTCTTGGTCTCTTCGTCAGTGCCGACAGGATGCCGGGAGCTGTCCTGGTTTTGTTGTCTCTTGGTCTCTTCGCCAGTGCCGACAGGGTGCCGGGAACTGACCTGATTTGTTGATCTCTTGGTCTCTTCGTCAGTGCCGACAGGGTGCCGGGAGCTGACCTGGTTTGTTGGTCTCTTCTTTTCTTTTCTTTCTCTCTCTCTCTCTCTCTTTTTTTGAACCACATTATCGATACAAACGCCCTTTCGGGTTTTCGCCGGTACCGGCCCCCTCTTGCTTTTGCCCACGCGCCCTTTCGGGTTTTCACGTGGCGGGATACCCAATTTTACCTGTAGCGCCCTTTCGGGTTTTCGCCACAGCCGGGTTGTTGCCATTTTTGCCCTTATCCCCGCATAGGGGCAAGTCCGGCGGGGCATCTCTATTTTTAACCCCATTTTGTTTTCTTCTTTTGGATGAGCCGGGCGGTTCCCGTGGGTGTACTTACCCTTTTTTTTGTCAGAGCCGACGGGGTGTCGAGAGCCGGCCTGGTTTGTTGTTTATTGGTCCCTTTGTTAGTGCCGACGGGGTGTCGGGAACTGAAGCAGCATATTGGTCCCTTCGTTTCTTCATCAGCACCGACAGGGTGTCGGGGGCTGACCTGGCTTGTTGATCTCTTCGTCTCTTCGTCAGTGCCGACGGGGCGTCGGGGGCTGACCTGGTTTGTTGTCTCTTAGTCTCTTCATCAGTACCGACAGGGTGTCGGGAGCTGACCTGGTTTGTTGTCTCTTAGTCTCTTCGTCAGTGCCGACAGGGTGCCGGGAACTGAAGTAGCATATTGGTCTGTTCATCAGTGCCGACGGGGTGTCGGGAACTGAAGTAGTATGTCGGTCTCTTCATCAGTGCCGACGGGGTGCCGGGAACTGAAGTAGTATGTTGGTCTCTTCATCAGTGCCGACGGGGTGCCGGGAACTGAAGTAGTATGTTGGTCTCTTCATCAGTGCCGACGGGGTGTCGGGAACTGAAGTAGTATGTCGGTCTCTTCATCAGTGCCGACGGGGTGCCGGGAACTGAAGTAGTATGTTGGTCTCTTCATCAGTGCCGACGGGGTGCCGGGAACTGAAGTAGTATGTTGGTCTCTTCATCAGTGCCGACGGGGTGCCGGGAACTGACCTGATTTGTTGTCTCTTAGTCTCTTCGTCAGTGCCGACAGGGTGTCGGGAATTGAACTGGTTTGTTGGTCTCTTCGTCTCTTCGTCAGTGCCGACAGGATGTCGGGAGCTGACCTGGTTTGTTGTCTCTTAGTCTCTTCGCCAGTACCGACAAGGTGTCGAGAGCTGACCTGGTTTATTGATCTCTTTGTCTTTTCTCTCTCCTTCTTTTTTTTTGAACCACATTACCGATACAAGCGCCCTTTCGGGTTTTCGCCGGTACCGGCCCCCTCTTGCTTTTGCCCACGCGCCCTTTCGGGTTTTCACGTGGCGGGGTACCCAATTTTGCTATAGCGCCCTTTCGGGTTTTCGCCACAGCCGGGTTGTTGCCATTTTTACCCTTGCCCCCGCATAGGGGCAAGTCCGGCGGGGCATCTCTATTTTTAACCCCATTTTCTTTTCTTCTCTCTTCTCTCTCTTCTTCTCTTCTCTCTCTCTCTCTCTTTTTTGAAACTGAGTGATATGCGAGTGTAGGCTAGGGCACGAAGCCTTGCGCCGGAAGGTAAGGCTTATTCGTTGGCAAGAAGAAAATGTCAGCGCAACGGGAGAGTTTGTGCCGACTCGGACGTAAGGTCCGTAAGGGCAATATTGTGCGGGGTGAGTGGCTAGGGCACGAGGCCTTGCACCGGAAAGGGACTTATTCATTGGCAAGAAGATAATGCCAGCACAACGGGAGAATTCGTGCCGATTCGGACGTAGGGTCCGTAATGGTAATATTGTATAATGGGAGGTGGCTGAGGCACGAAGCTACGTGCGCGGGATGGCCTTGGCAGGGTAGTGGTGCCCCGGCAAGGGTAGGTTTGCAGGGGTAGAGTCGTTTTCGCTTGTGTGGACGCCCGTGCGGCCAGGATTGTGGGGATGGAATGTTTCCCCGTGGACATTGATTATCGCACGTTATCGACTTACTTCTCCACATATGTGAGTGGATGAGTATGTAAGTGCACATATATGGGTATATATATATACATATGTATCTATCTATTTAATATTTTACATATGTTATTTTTTTTGCTCCCCCTTCTTTTATCTTCTCCTTTTATTTCCCTCTTTTTTTTCCCTTTTTTTATCTCTTCATCTCCTTCTCCTTTCTCCTTTTTTTTTTACTTCGTTTCCTCCCATTTTTCCTTCTCGTTTTCTTTTTTTTCTTTCTCTCCCTTTTTCTCCCCCTTTTTTTCTTCTTCCTCATTTTTTTTATATAAGAAGGGGGGCGGGGGCGTTTCGAACGGTCACCCCGTTTCGAACCTCCCCTCTTCCCTCTCTCTCTCTCTCTCTGGTGACCGAACGGACGAAGCCCCCCCGTCTCCCCTCTTCTTCCTTCTCTCTGACGCCGGGCGCCGCCATCAACGTTGCCACCGTCGCCGTCGTCGTTGTGGTGAGGGCATCACCATGGAGGCCCTCCCTGCCTTCTCTTCTCTGTTCTCCCCTCTTCTCCTTTGCTTTCCTTTTCCTCCTTTTTGTCATCCTCTCCGTTCGGGGCACGGTGAGGCCCTAGGCCTCCTCCCCCTCTTCTTTCATCACTTTCGTCTCCCCTTCTTCTTCCCCCCCTCCGGCGTTGCGGACGACCGCCGGTGAGTGGGCGTGAAGGCGCGCCGGGGAAGAGGCGTTGGAGCGCGTCGGGAAGAGGCCCTAGAGCATGCCGGGGAGCAAGGGCATGGACGTGCCGGCGAAGTCCCTTTGGGGTGTGTTGGGGAAAGCATTTCATGGTGTGTCGGGGAAGAATGCCACGGGTGGCATCACAGGTGTGCCGGGGAAGCCCCCGTGGGGTGTGCCGGGGAGAGCACCACGGGGTGTGCCGGGGGAGCGCCTTGAGGGCGTGCCGGCGAGTGGGAGCTTAGGGCGTACGGGGGAAGAGGCTCCTCGGAGCGTGCCGGGGAAGAGGCAGCAAAGTGTACCGGGGAGTACCCCTCGCGGGTGTGCCGACGAGGGCGCCTAAATGGTGTACCGGGGAAGCACCTCGTGGTGTGCCGGGGAAGGCCCTCTTGGGCGTACCGGTGAAGGGCTCCCCGGGCGTACCGGGGAGCGGCTGCTTCAGCTGGTGTGTCGGGGAAGGCACTTCAAGGTGTGCCGGGGAAGCCTTGAAGGGCTGTGCCGGCGAAGGGGGGCACTCGGGTGCCGGGCAATGTTGCCAGGTGACTGTGCCGGCGAAGGCACAGAGGATAGCGTACCGGCCAAGGGGCTGTGGACGCGCTTAAATTCGCTGGTTCTTCAGGTGGTCTCGTCTATTAAGTGCGTGGGCGTGCCAGTCACCGAAGTGACGATTTATTCGGGCTCCGAAGAGCCCATGGTGCGCTCGGTCTGACTTCGTCAGGCGATTGTGTGGTTCGTGTCGGGACCGAATCCCGTCGTGCCATGAAGGTCACGACGTCATTTACATCCCCCATACGAAGGAATACCCTTGATTAATTGCCGAAATTAGGGGGCCCGCGGCCGAGAAGAATAATACTAATTGTGCAAGAAAAGGGTAGGAATGGATCACACTGAGGGTTGTATTCAAACCACCAACCGCTGGTCATGTCGGTCACTCGTGGACCTTTTCATATTCGGACACGGGTCCGTGATGGAAACGCAACGGGAAAAGTCGGGACAAATCCGTTCCAGTGTTTGCCGAACACCCGGCAACTTTAGTGATGACTCGGAGGGCGTCCGGAACGAGGAGCAAACCCGGTCTGATCAAGATGTCGGCCCGAGGCTAGGTCGAGACCGGACCATGTCGGGATGACTCCCAAGGTCCGAGCCCGGCCTGAGAGGGCGGCATTATTGTTCCTTTTGCCCCGGGTCGCGGGGAGAGATGGGGGGGGGGGGGGGGGCAGTGTGGGCCCTAGCGTCTTTTATTTGGGGTTTTCTTAGTTATATGTTCTGATCTGTGATTTGATGTTTATTGTTTATTTATGCCTTTGAATCATTATTAGTGTTGCATATTCGGGGTCCTTTAATTAGCATAATTTTCATCAATTTATTTGCTATCGTCAATGCCCTTATCATGCTACATATGTATATATACATGCAGTGTGCCGGCGAAGGAAAAATGGGAGTGTACCGCTAAGGGCGTGGGGCGTGCCGTTAAGTGGCGAAGGGGTGTACCGCTGGGGGCTGAAAAGGGCGTACCGCTGGGGGCCAAAGGGGCGTACCGCTGAGAGCAACAAGGCCAAAAGGGGGGCGTACCGCTGTAGGCTCAAGGGGTGTACCGCTGGGGGCTGAAAAGGGGCCATAGCTGGAGAGTGTGTCGGTGAAGGAGGGGGGGTGATATAAAGTTTGTACGTTCCCCAGCCTCAAGTCTATACATTGCCTATTCAACCAGCACGAAGTCTGTACATTGGCTGCTCGAAGTCTGTACATTGTCCATCATGAAGTCTATACGTTGGCCAGCCTAAAGTCTATACATTACAGCCCAAAGCCTATACATTGGCCAAGTCTATACGCTGCAGCGTGACGTCTATACGTTGGCCGGCCCAAAGTCTATACGTTGTAACGTGGAGTCTGTACATTGGCTGGCTCAAAGTCTATACGCTGCAACACCAAGTCTATACATTGCCCCTTTGGCGGCAGCTCGAAGTCTATACATTGCCAAGTCCAAAGTCTGTACGTTGTAACATGAAGTCTATACACTGGATTCCGTTGAGACGGTGGATGAGGGTGTACCGGCGAAGGGAGGGAGTGTGCCGTTAAAGGGTGTGTCCATGGGCAATTAGGGGCGTACCGCTGAGGGTTCAAGGGGCGTGCCGGGGAAGGCTTTGAAGCGTACCGCTGAAGGCTGGGAGGAGTGTGCCGGCGAAGGGGTTGGATGAGTGTGCCACTGGAGGATAACTGGGGTGCACCGTTGAAGGGCCAATCAAGGCGTGATGGTGGAGGTTCAATCAGCCTTCAATTCTTTATTTTAAGGCTTTTCTTTTCTTCTTGTTTTAATTTTTATGCAGTTTCATATAAACTTCTCCCTTGTTTTGTTTTGTTTGGTTCACCTCTTTTCTTGCGGGTTGGGCGTCCGGGCTACCGGGTAGTTAATCAGTTCGGTTCTCGTCATGGTGCCGGCAGTGGCTTGATTAGCTGGGAGGTTCATTGATTATTCCATTCGCTTGTTGCTTCCTTTTGCCTCTTTTAATATTTTGTTATTTTCTCACAAAAATTCGGCAGCATCTCCCCTTAACCCGGGACGTAAGGGAGATAAAGGGAACGCGCCCACATGGAGTGGCGGAACCCGACAACTGGAGGTGGGCGCCCGGAGGCAACAACACCTTTACGGAGCCTCGGAAAACGCGAAGGGAAGGGCTCTGAGTAGGGCCAAGAAGTGTACTACTGGGAGACTAAAGTGTGTGCCGCTGAGGGCCATAAGGGTGTGCCGCTGAGGGCCAAGGTGAGCGTGCCGCTGAGGGCCAATGGGCGTGCCGCTGAGGGCCAATAGGAGCGTGCCGCTGAGGGCCAATGGGGGTGCCGCTGAGGGCCAATGGGTGTGTGTGCCGCTGAGGGCCCAAACAAGTGTGTCGGCCAATGGCCGGGAAGGTGTATTGCTGGAGGCTCAAACAGGGCTAAGTGTGTGGGCTGGGAGACTTGCAGGCCATTCAGGGACATAAGGAGGGAGTTTAAGGCTGAAGATAGGCCACTGATAGCTGGGTATTCGGAGATGGCCGTAGAGGGGAGTGAAGAGCTCATGAGGCCAAGGATCGTGGGAGAGCGATCATGTCGACCTGAAGATCCCCAAGAACACCGGAGAAATGGGGGGACGGAGGGAAAACGAGCAACCCATCGAAAGACTGTGAAAACTAGCGCAAGCCAATAAAAATCATAGAGAAACCCGGAGAGGGTGATTTTCATTTATGGGGAGCCAAAGGCCAAAGCCCTACATGCACATTACAGAATAAATGCCCAAGACGAGGCTGTGGGCAAAGGGGAAACCCTAAAGAAAAAAGCAAGAACGGGAAGGAGAAGAACCGAGTACAAGAGGGAAGGAAGCGTTGGGGCTTGGAGCATGGACCACCGTCCCCAACCCTCTCCCATATTACATCGAGCTCTCTCCCCCTTACTCTTGTTTCTTCTCGGTGGTCGTCGGGGAAGCTCACACCGGGACGCCTCTCCTTCTTCTCCTCCTCTTCTATTCTTCCTCTGTGGGTCTCTCCTTGTCTGTTCCCCCCCTCCTTCCTTCTTAAGCAGGGAGTCTTTTATACTCCCCCGGCGGGAGCCTTCGAGTGCTCTCGAAACGGCGGGAAACAACCTGTGTGATGATGGCACTCGACCTGCTCCGTCTTGGGTGTCAGTGGAGGAGCCTACGTGGCCTAATGATTGGCTGACACCTCAGACGGTTTCACTGCGCGCCAAGGATGCGTAGGGCATGGGCTTCACGTCGTCTTGCCGTTGAAAAGCTTCAACGCTGTGCCGCTGGCGAGTTGAAAAGGCGTGCCGCTGGGGAGCCAAAATGGCGTGCCGTTGAAGCTCCTGAAGGGCGTGCCGCTGAATGGCCTGAAGGGCGTGTCGCTGAAGCCCTTGGGCGTGCCGCTGAGGGCCTATTGGCCGTGCCACTGGAGGCCCATTTGGGCGTGCCGCTGAACGCCCTTTTCTGGGCGTGCCGCTGAGGGCCTATTTGGGTGTGCCGCTGAAGGCCATTGGGCGTGCCTCTGAAGGCCAATGGGGGTGTGCCGGCGAAGCAGAAAGTGTGCCGTTGAACCCCCAAAATGGGCGTACCGCTGAGGCTCCGCCAGGGCGTGCCGCTGAGGCCCCTTGGGGCTGGGCGTGCCGCTGAAGGGCTCTTGGGGGCTGGGCGTGTCGCTGAAGGGCAGGGCGTGCCGCTGGGGCTCCGCCAGGGCGTGCCGCTGAGGCCCCTTGGGGCTGGGCGTGCCGTTGAAGGGCTCCCCAGGGGGTGTGTGTACCCGGGGACCATTCTGAACCCATTGTGGGCACGAGTCATGGCCCGTTTTGATTCTCTTTGAGGCCCATGGGCTGTGGGGCCATTTGTGCTTGATTTCTCCGGGGTTTCTTCACTCGGCGCCGCTGCTGACGCGAGGCCGAGCAGGATATCCAGGTATGCATTTTTTGGTGTCCACAAATGCCCCCCACCCACGGGTATCGCAGGCGAAGGATGAGCCGGGTGGTGCCCGCGGGTGTCTTCGTCTCTTCTCTCTTTGTCGATGCCGACGGGGTGTCGAGAGCCGACCTGGTTTGTTGTTTGTTGGTCTCTTTGTTAGTGCCGACGGGGTGTCGGGAACTGAAGCAACATATTGGTCTCTTCGTCTCTTCATCAGCGCCGACGGGGTGCCGGGAACTGGAGTAGTATGTTGTCTCTTCATCAATGCCGACGGGGTGCCGGGGACTGAAGCAATTTGTTGTCTTTTTGTCTCTTCATCAGTGCCGACGGAGTGTCGGGAACTGAAGCACTTTGCTGGTCTCTTTGTCTCTTCATCAGTGCCGACGGGGTGTCGGGAACTGAAGTGATTTGTTGTCTCTTCATCAGTGCCGACGGGGTGCCGGGGACTGAAGCAATTTGTTGTCTTTTTGTCTCTTCATCAGTGCCGACGGGGTGTCGGGAACTGAAGCACTTTGCTGGTCTCTTCATCAGTGCCGACGGGGTGTCGGGAACCGAAGTAATTTGCTGGTCTCCTTGTCTCTTCATCAGTGCCGACGGAGTGTCGGGAACTGAAGCACTTTGCTGGTTTCTTTGTCTCTTCATCAGTGCCGACGGGGTGTCGGGAACTGAAGTGATTTGTTGTTTCTTTTCTTTTCTCCCCCCCCTTTTTTTGAACCACATTACCGATACAAGCGCCCTTTCGGGTTTTCGCCGGTACCGGTCCGCTTTTGCTTTTGCCCACGCGCCCTTTCGGGTTTTCACGTGGCGGGGTACCCGATTTTACCCGTAGCGCCCTTTCGGGTTTTCGCCACAGTCGGGTTGTTGCCAATTTTACCCTTGTCCCCGTGTAGGGACAAGTCCGACGGGGTATCTCTATTTTTAACCCCATTTTATTTTCTTTCCTTTTTTTTTTAACAAACGAGTGATACATAGGTGTCGGCTAGGGCACGAAGCCTTGCGCCGGAAGATAAGGCTTATTCGTTGGCAAGAAGAAAATGCCAGCGCAACGGGAGAATTCATGCCGATTCGGACGTAGGGTCCGTAATGGAAATATTGTGCGGAGTGGGTGGCTAGGGCACGGGGCCTTGCACCGGAAAGGGACTTATTCGTTGGCAAGGGACTAATGCCAACGCAAGGATAGAGATTCTGCCGATCCGGGCGTGAGGCCCGTGATGGCGACTTTGTGTGACGGAAGGTGGCTGAAGCACAGGGCTATATGCCGGGGACGGGCTTGTTTGGTTGCAGGGTAGTGGTACCGTGACAAGGATAGAGCTGTAGGGGTAGAGTCGTCTTTGCTCGCACGGACGCCCGTAGACGCGTAGGGGCACGCGTAAGAGAGGAATACGGGTGTATTTATATGCATGTACGTGTATATACACGTATATTTGTGCGCATGTGTACGCGTGCGTAAATGTATATATATATATATATATATATATATATATATATATATATATATATATATATATATATATATATATATATTTCTTATTATTGCCATTATCCCCCTTTTTCCTTTTCTTTTCCTCTTTTCTTTTTTTTTATCCTTTTTGTTCACCCCCCTCTTTTTGGAATTTCCCCCGTCTCTTTCTTTGTTCCCTTTTTTTTCCCTTTTTTTTATTCGTTCTTTTCCTTCCCCCTTTTTCTTCTTCTTTATTTTCTCCCTTTCCCCCTTCTCTTTTTTATTTCCCCTTTTCTTCTCTTCCTTTCTTTTTTTTCTTCTCTTTCTTTTTTGTTTACATCCCCTATATAAAGGGGCGGGGTGGCTCGCACGGGCCACCCCGTTTCGAATTCTCCTTACTCTCCCTCTTCTTTCTCTCTCTTCGTGGTGGTCGAGCGGACGAACCCCTCCCCCCTCTTCCATCTTCTTCTCTTCCGGGCGCGACCGCCGCCTGTGAGGGCCACTGCCGCCGTGGTCGTGGTGAGGAGACGGCCGCGAAGCCCCCCCCCCTTTTCTTCTCCTTTCTCTTCCCCCTCCTCTCCTTTGTCTCTTCCTTCTCCTTCCTTTTTGTTCTCTCCCCTTTCCTCTCCCGTTCGGTGGACGGTGGAGCCCTAGGCTCCCCGTTCCTCTTCTCCCTATCTCTTCCCTTCTTCTTCTCCTTCTCCTCTCTCTCTTCTGTTCTCTCCTCCTCTTCCTTTTACTCCTCCGTCTCAGGCGTCGTGGGCGGCTGCCGGTGAGTGGGCGTGAGGGCGTGCCGGGGAGAAGTGTGTAGGGCTTGCCGGCGGGGGCTTCACCGGGTGTGCCGGAGAAAGCTCTCTATGGGTAGGTGTGTCGGGGAGACCTCTGGGAGAGGTGTGCCGGCGAAAGCAGTTCGCCACGGGGCGTACCGGCGAAGCCGTCGTTAGGGCGTGCCGAGGAGCGACGCCAGGGGGCGCGCCGGGGCGAGGGTTTGAGGAGTGCACCGGGGAAGGGTTGCTGGAGTGTACCGGGGAGCGGTTCCCTATGGGCGTACCGGCGAGAACCCGCGTGGGTGTGCCGGGGAGCGGGCAGAGGGGTGTGACACGCACGCATTTGTGAAGTGTGCCGGCGAAGCCTTTGTGGGAGCGTGCCGGTGAGCACTGCCAGGGGGCTTGCCGGAGAAGGCTTTTAGGGCGTGCCGGGGAAGCCTGCCCACAGGGTGTGTCGGCGAGGCGTCAGCGGGGCCGTGCCGGGGAAGACAGTTTCAGCTGGTGTACCGGGCAAGGCATCTAGGGGGCTTTAGGCAGTGGCCCGGTAGGGGAAGGCGGGCAGACTTTTTCAACTGGCGGACTACTGATGTTGCCACTCGGGGCCCACCATGACTTTGTTGGGGCCGTCACTGCTTGTGGACGCGCACCCGTATTTTCCCTTACGCCTCTGGCCTAGGGGAAACTCTGCCGAAATTTCGTCAGATATTGGCAATATTTTGTTCATTTGACTTGTAGCAAAGCCCCCCCTTTACAGTCTTTCACTTCCTTTTGCATGTGGCTTATTCTGATCTTCTATTCATGTATCTTTGCAGATAAATGGCTGCCCCAAGTGGTTCCTCTGCTCCTGCTGCTGCTATCGGTGCCGACCTCATTCCGCGGGGTCCCGTGCCAGCGGTCACTTGGCTCAATGTGGAGGATCTGGACCGCGAACATGCGGAAATAGCTGCCTTGGCAGAGTCGTCGGGGTCCGACCGGGAAAGCATGGACGTCCGCAGACTTGTCAGGGTTGAAAGCGGCTTCACATTCGATCGGGCCACCGAAGAATACAGGAAAGATTTCCCGAAGGATAGGCACCTCGTTCGATTTTTGAAGCATTTGCGCTCTCGAGAGGGGCGAGATTATCGCGTCATAAAGGCGGCCGAGCGGGCGATCCTGCATGCCCGAGACAGTCTGCTATACAGCGTCCCCAGGAGCATTCCAATGTACCTGGTGGGAGAGGCCCGGGAGTGGAAGCCGGTCTTGGGTATTGAGGGAGTGCTGCCAACTGAAGACTAGCTGGTGCGAGCGCCTCAGTTTACACCAGTAAAGTGGGATATGTCTGCAGGGAAGGTGCAGGGCGAGCCGCCCTGGTTTGGTTTGTTCTTAGCTCCCCTGAAATGGGGTTACAGGGAGGAACCCTTCGTCTTGGACTGCTTAGCCGTCCGGTTCAAGTATGAACTATCACTGGGCTGGTTCGGGGAGCTGAAGCTTCAAGACGCTCACAGTTTCCGGGAAGGGGCAGTGGAGTTTACGGAGTATGTATTGTTCAATTACGCCCCACTGCTGGTTCGGGCCGGCATCTACCACAGCGTATACGCCTCCCGGTATGGCTACCCCATCTCCAAGGGTCTCTGTTGCGGCATGATAGAGGTATTTAGCGCATAGACTAACACCTTCTACACGGCAGAGGGCGAGACTTCTCTTGACTTATGGAGTTTCAGTCAGCTGAGTGGCTTGCCCATTGACGGGGAGCCTTATGAAGAAGTGTGCCTCCCCGATCTAATCAAGGATGAGACTAATGGAGATGGCTATTATTCTCTTGGGTACTCGTACCGGTACCTGATGAAGGCGTACCGGGAGCTGTACCAGTTGTCGCACAAGGGAAAGCAGCCCGCCCGCGGGGATAGGAAGAGGGTGCGCATGGTCCTGTGGCTGGAATACTTCTACGACGGGGTGAAGCAATATGAAGAGTTTCCCCGTGTTGGCACCGCTGTTGCTCGCAAGAAGCGGGCGAAGCCCAAGCTTGGTGTAAAGATCCCCTCCAAGGGGCGTCGGGGTGGGCCTAATCCGATGGGCGTCGACCCGCTAACCCACTGTGCAGCCTATCTCACGTACTGGCTGTGCTCATTTGCCATGCCGTACGGGGACGAGACAGTGATTCGGCCGGATGCCATTTACCCGGCATGCCAGATGGCGTGGGGGATTAAGCTATCTTTGTGCCCGGCAACGCTCTGCTTGATCTACAAGGCGCTGGGGGATATTAGCACCCATCAGTTCCCGAGGTAGGCCCGGTATGTGTGCCCACTACATTTCTTCAACGCGTGGGTTTGCTCGCTGTTCCCCGAGTTCGCCCCGCGAGTTCTCCAGGATTGGGGACTAATACCGAGGATGCTGGAGTTCGCCAGTGCAGAACCGGCTTCCACCTCCATGCGGATGTTTGATATTCGGGGCCGGTTGACAACGGTTCCCCGGGATGCGGCTGGCACCATTCATTTCTGGACGCTGGCCGCACATTCAAACCCCCTTGTGAATAATAAAAGGGAGTGCAAGGATGACCATGTGGAGAGGTACGTCCACCCTATCAGCCAGGAAAACGTGGTGCGCCCGTTGCTGGAGCCCGAGCTGAGGGATTGGGCGCTGTCCATTCGCCCCAGCGTGTTGGTGTTCCGGAAGGGAGATAATGCACTGCTGGAGCCGTATTACCCCTTCCGATTTGGCCGCAACTTCGGATATGATCAGCATATCCCTGCTTATCATGCACAGTTCGGCCTGCCTTCGCGGAACGTCCGGGGAAGTTCAGTAGCTGAGCATGCGAAGAGCTGGTGGGACTTCTTCCACCGGGCGGACTCTGCCTCCTTCAGGGTTCTTGCCCCGGGTCACGTTCCCCGAGTGACCCAAGACTATATAAAGTGGTGGAATGCCCGGACGGCCTTCTATCGGTTGCACAAAACCGATTGTTGGGATGGCGCCGAAAGGAGGTTCCTTAGCCGGCAACCAGTGCCGGTAGTTGATATTGAGCCAGATCATCATCTTCGGCTCAAGAACAGGCAGGAGAAGGAGGTGGCAGCATATATGGCAGCTCGTCGGGAAGCCCGGGATAAGAGGCCGACGCCGAAAGTAGAGTTGCCTCCAGTGGCGAAGGACAACTATCAGAAGACGTTGAGGGATCTGTGCCGGGTAGGGAGCGACCGCCTGGACCTCATCAATTATTCGTTCCCCATAGAGGAAGAGGGGACTCCCGCCAAGAGCTGGCGTCCGGAGAGAGATACGCTCTGCCCATACCGCACATTCATGAGGCAGGAGGAGAGGAAGCCTGAGAACTATAAGGACACCACGTGGCTATATGTCCTTCTCCGGGTGAACGGACTGACGATCGAAGATCAGAGGGCCTCCATCCTGGGCAAGCGCCTGCACATCCCGTACTATTATGCTGATGGGTGGGGCATAGACCACTTCAGCCTCTTCTGCCACCTTTCCATGAAGAAGCACGCGGATCTGGCCAGCCTCACGGACCGGTGCCAGAAGATTGAGGATGTGTGCTGGCTCGTTCGAGAGGCGGCGCGTCGGGATAAAGAGCCATCCCTGAGCTACTGGCCGATTACACTGCGACTGTATACTGGCCCTCACGGTACTTGATCTCTTTTTCTACTCTTGTCTTCGTCTCTTATCTTTGCGGCCTTTGCAGATAGTTGGATGCTAAGCATGAATGCGTGTTTGTTCTTTCTCTTTTCCTTTCTGACAGACCACCCCAATAGCACGCAAATGGCCACGTACCGGAATCTCCTTCGGCTTGTGCAGAAGCTTGCATATTTTGAAGCCGCGCCACTAGCCCCGACGGCGGCTCCTCTGCCCAAGGCAGCGAAGAGGCCCCGGGCAAAATCTCATGTGAAGAAAGCAGTGGATGCCGCAAAGGTGGCTAAGCAGCGGGACACGAAGCGGAGAAAAACAGAGGCGGCCAAGGCCCCGACCGCCGTTCCTCCGGCGCCACGGGTCCCGTCCTTTAAGGAGTTCGAGGTTGCCCGGACCGAGCCGAGCCAACCTGCCGGTTAGCGCCTCCGACTGTTAGCATGCCTTTTAAGCCTCCTTCTTTATCTTTATTTCGAAGCAAGGTCTCGACGCCTGAATGTTTCCTTTCGTTTCAGCCCCTATGGAGGAACCCACGCCTGCGCCTATTCCTGCTGTGGAGGAGCCAGTCCCTGCGCCCCTTCCAGACGTGGGCGAAGTCGCGGCTGCGGCGAGGAAGACTTCGGCGCTGACCCCGACTCCCTCACCGGTAGTACAGGGGAGGTCCCGGGCCAAGTCGCCTGTTAAGAAGGCATTGGCTGCTGCCGAGGTGGCCAGGCGGGAAGCGGCAAAGCGGAGACGGGCCGAGGGATCCCCGGCTCCTACGGCCGTCTCTCCGGTGGCCCCCATCTTGTCTTTCGAGGAGTTTGAAGTCACCCGGGCCGGACCGAGTCAAGATGCTGACGAGGTCCAACAGTCGCCAACATCGTCTGGGATTGGCTTGCTTCCTGAGCCGGCCCCGCATGCGCGCATGGCGACCATGCGCTTCTTCCTTACCAGCGGCACGAAGGAGCCGGCGCCCGTGTTGATCCCGGGCGAGGGTACGACTGGGACTCCCGAGAAGGCCTTGCCTGTTGAGGAAGCCCGTGGGTCACCCCGTGCCGCAGGAGCTGAAGAGGGTATTTGCCTTTGTCGGCTTAAATGGCTTTTTCTCCCTTTTTTATTTCCTGGGGGCCAATTGGGCTTGATATAACCCATTTTTTTGTGTGCCAGGTACAGCAGAGGCGGTCGCTGGGCTATTTGGGCCCCGCCTGCAACTCCTGACGACGCGTCTATATGTGAGGAGGAGGCTAAAGTCCGGCGTGCCACCCTCATCTAGCCCGAGGGAGGGTGCGCCAGCCATTGACCTCGAAGTGGAGGCCCCTTTGCCGACAAGGGGAGAGCCTGCGGCGGTCGAGTCATCGTCGGGCGAAGAGGTAGACTATAACTACTCCTCCGATGAAGCGGCCCCCGACGAGGGCGTGCCCGGGGCACCGGAACCGCCTGAGCCGGTCTTCGGGCCCCCCTTACTTGCTGGCTCCCCGAGCTTTGTGGGGAAGACTGCTGTAAGTGTGAGCTTGCTTGGGCCGGCTCCTTCCTCTCCTTCTTGGTTATCTAATGATCTTTTCTTGTCAATTCCGGGTTTCAGGGGCTTGACTTGCCAGAGGCTGTGGAAAAGGGTACCCCAGTTGCGCTGATCGATCGTCAGGTAGGGGTCGATGCGGGCTCGGGCAAACTCGCCCTTCTATTCGAGGCTCTTGAGCAAGAGTCGGCCGCGGGAACTTCAAGTGTTTCCGAAGCGGCGGCCGAGCCTCTGGAGGAAGGAGAGATTGCGCCCGAAGGCCGCGTCCTCACGGTGGCCGAGGTAAGCAGGGTTTTATGGCTCTTCCCACTTCTCGTCCTTGCGTAATTTATTCCCGACGATGGGCGGCTAACCATATTTCATGTGGGCAGGTGGTGCCGACGACCGGGAAGATGCCTGGCCGCTCTCGCAAGCCAATCGTCAAGCGGAGGCCGATTACGGGCCAGCCACCAGCGGGGGGATCGACCCCGGCAGCTGTTTCGTAGGTGGAGACTCTTGCCGTGCTCGTGCAGGCGGGAAGCGTCCCTCACCTGCTGGTTCCACTTCCACCCCTTCCGAGGCTGCCGGCCCAGATGGAGGACCCTCTCTTGAGACAGATATTCGCGGGGCTTCGTGCACATCTGGAGGGGCCCCAGATGCGAGAGAAAAGTCCGTGGGTGATGGCGTCGGGTTTGGCTTTACTCGAAGCTCCTCCTCCAGCTGAGGCAGCGGCACCTGCACCCCTCCCCCTTGAAGTAGTGGCAGAAGCAAGTCGGACGGAGGCAGAGGAGGCAGGGGAGCTCCAAACGATGGGGGCACCGGAGGCTTCAGCAATGGTCTTGTCCACTCCCTCGGTAGTGGCTGGCCAAGGGTCTTTCGTCGAGCTACACCGGCCAGGCGGCTTGACCCTTGCCCTTCCTTCCTCTTCAGCGGCAGTGGATGCTGACCTGTGGGCAGAGGTGGACAGCACCGTGGAATTTACTCCTCCGGTCGTGCCCTAAGTCAGCCATATGTCATCAGAAGCGCCAGTCCGCCAAATGCTGATCACTCTACGGACCATGCTCCTCGCCGACCCTTCTCTGTCATATAGGGAGGTGCATACTATAGTGGTGCAGTTGACCGGGGCGTTGCAAGTGCTCAGCTGCCCGCTGGGGGAATGGTCGCGGCGGGTTCTGCTGTTGCTGAAGTATGTCAAGCGCCGCGAGTTCCTGGAGACCCAGGCTACTGACGAACGTGCCGCCCTTGATGCTCAGGCAGACGAGTATCTACAGACCTTAGAGGCCCGACGCCATAGTAGAGAACGCCACGAAAAGGCCTTAGAGGAAGGCGAAGGCAGCGTTCGTTCCTTCAGGAGCTGGATCGAGAAGCTGGAGGGCTACCTCGCTGCGGCTAAACTTGGCTTTGCCGAGGCGGAAAGGACGGTGGCAGAGGAGAGGGAAGCTCTTGCCGTCGCCGACGTTGAAATGGTGTCCGTCGAAGCGGAGCTCGCCCGTCTTGAGGAATTGAGGGGCCGACTGCGCGATATGACGAACTTCCCTTGCGTCGGGATCCTCCCTCTCGAGGACATCTTCAGGGACATCGACTAAGCGTTGCATCCCTTAATTCCTTTTTCTTTTCTTTTGAATGTAACACAGGGGTATGCCCCGCAGCACATGTAGTCTGGTCCCCTTTCTGAATAGAGTAGAACATTTATGGTCTCTCATGTTCTTTGCGGGTGCATTCGTCCCAGAGGGAGCTTTCTTACCCTTCTTTCTCTTCTGTGTACATTGTTTTCTTCTTCCCCTCCTTCCCCTCTTTTGTGCTGAACCACGTTAGCAGGGTGTGGGTCTTCGCGAAGATTTGCTTCGGGAGAACCAGGCGGGGACCCCCGTCAGGGTACAGGAGAGTGCCCGCCTTCCCAGGGGGAGGACGAGGGGACCACTCCACCATACCGAACGGGTGACTCCCTGGTTTCGTCGCAATATTGGAAGCGCGTGCTGGCCTCAAGCGGGGGGCCTCGGTCATAGACTGGGCTTCTCGTCGTTCGGAGGGGACGGAGAGAAGAGTTTATTTAGTCAATGACCCATACGGGAGGTCCGAGCCAAAGGGGTACTCACCGCTCGGGAAGGACGGAGAGAAGAGTTTGTTTAGTCAATGACCCGGACGGGAGGTCTGAGCCAAAGGGGTACTCACCGCCCGGGAAGGACGGAGAGAAGAGTTTGTTTAGTCAGTGACTCGGACGGGAGGTCCAAGCCAAAGGGGTACTGTTGGCACCTAAAACATGATCGTCGACGACCAAGCCATAAAGACGAATGACCCGACCCGCCAAGGTACGGAAGCCGATAAAGATCAATATATTGAAGACCTCTCAAGCTGCCAGAGCCTCGAGTCACTCCGTATGGATACGGGGACTTCACCTCAGGAGAGCCGAGATGAATCCACAAACCACCCGGCAGTGCGACCAAGCCTGCCCAATGAACCGGCATCGACTCTGCCATGCCGCATACACCACATCCGTTGTCCGATCAAGGATGACGGTCTACCCGGTGGTCCCCCACCAACTGAAAAGGTTCTCCCGAGGATGAAGGAGTTCCCCCGGCTCTCCAGTATGAAGGACCGAAAGCTCTGGCGGCGGAAGATCCCGATCACCCGACACGGATACGGCCCTGCCAAGGTGGGCCCATGGGTGGCCGAATGATCACCCAGCTCGGGCGGAGCTATCCCTGGTGTTACATCACCCCCTAAGGAGCTTTGGGCACGAGCCAGACCGAGCCAACAGCATGGATCGTGGAGCCAAAGGCCGTGTCAGTGGAAAGCCCGCATGATCAAATCAAAGCTATCAGGAGTCTCAAGGAGGGCCGTACGTCAACCTGGGAGCTTCTACAAGACACCTCGTCGAAGTTTCGAGGAGCACTGGCAAGATTAATGTTCACGGTGATTCCCGGAATCATCCCCGGACTCATCGACGGGCTCGGAGCGCATGAGAAGCATTAGCCCAGCGCGCCTTAAACCGGCGCGCCCCTCATTCAATGCCCTTATCCCGGCGCGCCCTTATCTCCAGCCCTCACCCCGGCGCGCCCCTTCGCCTTCTGCCCTTATCCCGGCGCGCCCCCTGCCTTCTGCCCTCATCCCGGCGCGCAAGTTACCTTACCTGATGGCGCTTTAAACCGGCGCGATAAGCTCACGAAGACTCCTCTCGGCGCGCCAAAAGCTCACGCCGGATGAAGAGCCTCCAACCTGTTATATATATACGGGCGAGGTTCGATTAAAAAGGAGAGAGGCAAAAAGGAGAAAAAAAAACCTTCGAAAGGGAGAGAGAGCTTCCTGGGGAGAGAGGTCTCCATCCGAGCGTCCTTCAACGGCGGTCTTCCTCTGTTCTGATTGAGGTCCTCCGGGGCCGGAGAAGGAGAAATTCCGATACTCTGTTTTGAGAACAGGTGGGCGCCAGCGTCTATCTTCTTTGCTTTTCGTGGATTGTTTTCCTCTTTCAGAGTCTCCGTCCACCAACTGTAAGCAGAGAGGGGGAGGGATGGCAATGATATGAGCCGACCCCTCCCCTCCTCTGCGATCTCTTCTTCTTACTGCATTCGTTTTCCTCTACAAAAGGATGAACGGCGACCGAGCAATGACGCCGGCGCCGGATTCCTAACGTGTAATTGAATATCCCATTCCTGTTTCTGGGGTGGCAATGCATATTTGAATATCTGGACCAACAGGTCGAATGATTGATTCTAAACTTCTGTCTCCTCTCCTATCTACGGCGATGGTTACCTCCGTGCGTTTTCTCTGGTCCCGGTTTTCCCCGAAGCCCCGATCATGCCCCAAAGCATTGTGGGCTACAGAAACACCCCCTCCCCGGGGTTCTTTCCCCTCTTCTTTGCGACCGTGCTCGTGTATGATTTAAGGGCCCCCGCATGTCCTCCGTGGACAGAGCTGCGCTTCTGCGTACGCTTCTTTCTACCGTGTTGTCAAGGGTCAGCTCCCCTCGATTCCTCTCTTCCTATTGCCCTGTGGCTCGTGAGGTGGGGATCGTACTCGGGATTGCAAGATGCATCGGCTTGACATTGCACTGTAACTGTTCGAGCATATGCCCCTATGTTTGGCTCGTCCCATCTGTGAAGTGATTACCCCTCCGCATTATAGTCATGTGAACCGTTCCGAGACTCTTTGGTGTCGTCTTAGTCATCCGGGGAGGGGGACATCCCCTGCTACTTCGCATAGCTGCTGAGCGACCGGGAACTTTACCCCCCCCATGGTGAAGGTTTTCCCAAGGCCATAGCAGATAGCAACAAGGGTCCTAGTCTAACAGGCTTCACCTCGACAACCCGAGACTCAATCTAGGCCAAGAGATGTGTGCTCCTCGTAGGCCAGCCCTCGGAGCTTAACCCTCTTGGTGGTCGGTCCCTCTATGGGATGAGTCATGTGCCGTGAGATGTCCACCCCTCGCAGGCTAGCCCTCGGGGTGATGCTCTCATCATCAATGACCTCGTCTCTCTATTCTTCCCCTTGCGGAGCTTTGGTGCCCCTCGTAGGCTAGTCCTCGGGGTATCCTATCCGATGGGGTTTGCTGGGTGCCTCCGTGTACACCGGCGGTTCAGGGGCTTGTTCCACAAGTGAACATGACCCCGCTTCTCCCCTGCAACTCTTCAGGTCCAGGGGAGATGCTGTCCAAATTTGGACAGATTAAGAATAAATAAGCTCCAATGAAATGATCGTTCTGGACTCAATCGTCTCAGTGCTCGAGTATGAACCTCGCACTGACCTCCCCCTTTATCTCCAGAAGTCTGTGGACTCCAATCGAATAGTCATCTGGCCCAACAACTCAAGAAAGGATCCTATGAAGTCCAGCAAACTTGAAAGAGTTCGAAACTCAATAAAACAAGCTTATCACGGCGCGGTCTTAACCGACGCGCCCTAAACCGGCGCGGTACCCCCCCCGCGCCGGATTAGCCCCACACTCATCTTCTAAAAAATTTTCTTTGCGCCTTTCCGGCGCGCCCTAAACCGGCGCGCCCCAAAGTCCTTGCGCGCCGTTTAAATACCCTGATCGCCGCGCCGTATTAACATCTACACCTACGTCTCTTCGCGCCGTATTAACTCTCATCATGGCCGCGCCGGGTTAAGATGCTATACCTACGCTTCGTCGCGCCGTATAAGCTACCTATTGCATGATCGCGCCGGTTTTGAAACCGATTGTTGTTTTAATCACTTATCTGCCCCCGAGTGAACCTCGTCCCTCGGGGTTGGCATTGATAAATCATAATGCATAATAAATTGAACAAGGGAGGGACCGAGCGAGCCCCGAATTGTATTGTCATCGTATCTTCATTACCATGTCCGTTAGCACTTTGTTTTCACTGTCACACTTATGTTGCCTTCCCTCTTCTTGATGAGGAGTAACAAGCATGGCTGACTATCATTTACTTTCATAATTCCATTATCATGCTTAATATAATCATGAAAGTCGTATGTGCATCCATGCATACATCCTTGGGTATATCAAATGGTGTCGACGGAAAAGCCGGATTATGTCTGGTCGGAAGTCTTCGCTATGCGCGACGACGGTCTTCGGACCCACGTCCTCAGCCATGTACCGATGATCCATAATTCCATGAAACATATGCATCCGGCATGCCTTCGTCGTAATCATCATGTAGCTTTTTCTAATCCGGCTTCGACAGCCCGCTATCTCGGCAATTAATCAAAGGTGTTCCCTCCTCGTGGGGGATGTAATTAACGCCATAGCCTTTATGGTATGGCGGACTGCTGGTCCCGACCGAACCTCACATTCGCCCGATATGGGTCAGAGTGAGCGCATCATAAAAATTGTCACTCATGTGACTGGCACGCCCGCGTCGTCAATCAGTCAGTTGACTACAAGTTAGTTAATTGGTTGATCGACACGCGAACGAAAAGGCTAAAGGAAAAGAAAAAAAATGCGCGAAACATAGTCTGGCACGCCCGGTGGGACCAGTGTCACCTTTCATCTCTTTGCCGAGATATTCGGGCTCTGAAGCCCTTTCAAAGACTACTGATTGTTTTCCTGTCTGTCTTTACAGTGCGAACAATGACGACTCATGGGATAACCGGCGTCGGCTTCAGTCCTGCGATCGTCGCCAGACACGCACAAGGGTACCTGGCGGTGCCCATGGAGTTTGGTAGCTTTCCTCCTGCTGTGGGCTTCCCCAACTTCTTGGGGTTGGCCTTTGTTGACATGCTGGAAGTCGAAGCCACGGGACCCGTCAGGGAAGCCGTGAAGGAAATGGAGCCTCTGAAGGCTCCCTGCTGTCTTGGTTCGCTCAAATATCCGGCCCCGGCCGCTAGCTGCCTGGTGCACCACCTTGTACGGGGGATGCATCCCACTGATATCAACAAGCCCCCTGGAGGACGTCAGCTTCGCCAGGCTCGCAAGAACACTGCCGTGATCACCAGAACTGTCTCTCAGTCCGGAAAATCGATGCTGGTGGGAGGCATGCATGTCTTCCTCAACAGGCGCACGGCACGGGTGACCCCAGACCGCGTCATCCCGAACGTCCCTGTCTACAACAACTATCAAGCTCTCGCTGGAAGGAGGGCAGAAAGAGAAGAAGCCGGCCACCATGGCCAAGAAAACCCGGCGCTCAGGCCGAGGAAACTCAAACAGGTGTGGGTTCCCAAGCGGACCCAACCTGCCTACCATCCAACGCCCACCCGTCGTCGTCCTATGAACGACGAGGCGGGAGCAAGAAGAGAAAGGGGCTTGTCCCCGATGAATGAAGAAGAAGTGGTTGCGGATCCTCCGCGTCACAGAAGTTCCCAGGCTGCGGCCCGTCAAGCCAACGTCCCTGCCACGGGGCGAAGGTTCCAACAGCCAGCCGACAGAGCTCGACTGGCCTACATTCCTCCTGCTGGAGGTCGACCACTTTCCCTCGTGCTACATCAAGAACGGGGTCGAGAAAAAATGGCCTGCCTAGTCAGAAGCTATTTCCGAGGATTGGGTAACACCTCACTCGGACAGCAGCGGCTGATGCAGACAGTCGCCACTGAAGAAAATTACTGCCCATCAACGGCAGATGAAGAAGAAATCAAGGATATAATGAGGGCATCGTCAGTCGACGACAATGGACACAATGACGGCTTTGAGATCGAAGCCGATGAAGTCTTCCCCAAGTGGGAAGAAAGAGGAAGAATTTCTGTGTTCGAGAGGCTGACCTTTCCGCAACAAGCAAGGCGGAGGGTCCATCGACAAAGAAGGAGGATGCAGGTTTTCACTTGCAACATGGCTGGCGTGTCCAGCCGATATGGGAAGCTTCCTGAAGACTCCCAAGAACTGGCTCAGTTGGCCGTACGGTCGGGACCAGCTACCCGCAGGACAGAAGCAGCAAGAGGGCTTCTGACAGCGATGAAAGAGAAACAGCCCCAGTCATACCTCCATTGGGATGACAAAGCCCCCGTCTTGACCGCTAATGTGGTAACGACGGAAGAAGAAGACGACGTACTCCTCGACATCCTGCC
This sequence comes from Amorphophallus konjac, assembly GCA_022559845.1. NCBI lineage: Eukaryota > Viridiplantae > Streptophyta > Magnoliopsida > Alismatales > Araceae > Amorphophallus > Amorphophallus konjac. The sequence goes on along the minus strand of JAHNEJ010002124.1, from coordinate 28,269 downwards.
CGAGGGTACGTCCGGGGAAACAACAGAAGGTGTCCCCACCACTATAGACCCATCAGTCTTGATGCTGCTGCAAAGATATCAACGGGAAATAGATTCCCTGAAGAAACAGCTGATGGAGAAAACTGAACACTCATCAGCCTCCAAACCACCCGAAGTCCAAGGTGAATCATCCCGGGGAGCGGCTCGTCGAGACGACCCTCCACCACTTTACACACTACCCCAGCCGTCAGAGCCAACTGTGACGACAGCACAACAGCGGCCGCCACAGCCTCAGCCGCTGCTACCTCCGGTGCTTCCTCAGGTGCACCCAACACCCCCGCTGCTGCATCCTCCACAGGCGACCACCCTGGGCACCCCGTACCTGCAGCCAGCACACTTCTATCCGGAGCCAGTCGACCCCACGGTCCTGAACCGGATGATGGTGGAGAGGATGATCGAGCTGAAGCTCGCAGAGAAGAGCGAAGGCGACTACGTCGCATTCGATGCCTACTGGGTGCCCTACCCGCAACACCATGCGGCTAAGCGACTTCCCCTGGGAGTCAACAAGCCGCCCAAATTTGACAACTTCAACGGGAAAGGTTCCCCAAAAGAACATATTGCATATTATATGACCGTTATGGGTGATCTGTCCACCGACGAGTCATATCTGCTGAAATTCTTCGGGTCCTCGCTGACGGGGCTCGCATTTGAATGGTACTCCAGCCTCTCGGCCGGGTCAATCAATGACTGGTCAGATATGCAGAGGAAATTCAGGGAAAGATTCCATGTCACAGAGAGGGAGGTCACAGTGGCCGAACTCTATTCGACAAAACAAAGGACAGATGAGACCGCCCTTGACTACATCAAGAGGTGGAGGAACCTCGGAATGAGATGTAAGCGGCCCCCGCATCAGGAGGACGCTGTGCAAATATGTAAGCAAAATCTCAGGAGGGAGGTCTTGGAAAAAATGATCGGGATGGAAATACGGTCGTTCGACCGGCTGAATAATGTGGTGGCCGAGGTAGAGGCTTTTCTAGCCAAGCCCGTCCCGCCGTCAGCTGCCAGCACAGCCCAGAAAGGCAAGGCGGCGGAACGGCGCCCCACACCTAAAGAAGCGAATGCGCTTGATATCAAGGCGTTCGAACAACAGAAGGAGAAAGGCAAGAAAGCGGCTCCCCCGCAACCTGCGAAAGCTCCAGATGACAAAGAAGGTCCTTCGTTGAGGGACAAAATGAAGAAGGCTTATTCCTTTCCTAAGGATAAGACCCGGATCCTATTTGACTGGGTAACAGAATACAGTATGGTCACTCTGCCTGAGCCAAGAAGACCAGAGGACCTCAAAAGAAGAGACAGTCCAAGATTCTGCCCCTATCACCAGATGTTGGGACATTCAATCGAAGACTGTTATGTTTTCAAAGACATCATTGAAGGGATGGTGAAGAAAAATGAGATAGAGCTGGGAGAGTACAAAATAGACCCTCCTCAGCCACATGAAGCTCCTCCCCGAAGAGCAGCAGTCAACATGGTCTCCCTCTACCAGGCGTTACCTGAGGAGATCTCTGAAGCAAGCACACGGAGCACCTACGAAATCCATTTCCTGGAGCCCGTGAAGGAACAGCAGGGGTGGCAGCAAATCCCTGTGAAGCACAAGAAGAAGAGGGCACCCCGCCCAAAAGAAAGGGCACATATCCGTGGCATTACACCTCGGCCTGCTCCGCCAGTGGTAGCGCCCGTATGGGTCACTCCACCTGCAGCTGTCAGAATATATACACCCAATAGGAGGAGACAAACTCCGCTGCCAGTAATCAAGGAAACCAACCCTGGGGTCCTTCGATTGCAACACTTAATTGAAGGGCTAGAGGAATATGTACAGCCCGAACTAAAACCTCTGCTGGTACGGGACCACGTCCCATGGCTAGAGCTGGAGCAACTCTCGCTCAAGCAAGGGGATGAAGCTGAAGCAGCACCACCTCAAGAGAGCAACCTGTTCTGGGGGCAAGCGCCTGCGGAAATCAAAAAGAAGAAAAAGCAAAAGAAAAAGAAGAGAAAGACCCCTAGGGCCCATAAAACACAGGTCGTCTCCTGCAATACCCTGTCAGCACTCTTCAGCCTACCAGGAGAAGAAGAAGAAGAAGACATTTGCTTCACACCCCATGCTGGGGGAGGCAAGGCCGAAGCCGCAACTGCTGCACATGCCACTCGGTCAGGCCGGAAATGGGGGCGCCAGCCACCACCCAATCACAACATTATGTTCAGAGGGGAGCAACCCTACAAGACACCCCCGCCGGAAGTTAAGGGAGTCCAAATCCCTCCTCCGTCAGGTCTATACAGCAAGACTGGGGGCAAGACAGTCCCTCCATTCCTTGAATTCGTGAAGATGTCAAAGGGGAAGCAGCCTTGTCAAGACGCTAACCCTACACCCGGGGTCAATCACCCTCGGCCAGTGCAATCTACTGAGGATGCAAATGCAGATGGGGCTTGCCCTGCAGCAACCAATAAAGAAGACCCGACAGTCGGTGCCAGTCAAGAGGGTGCCGAGTCCGAGGAAGATGAAGCACGTCCGTCTGGACCCACAAATCAAAACCTTCCTAAGCCCAGATGGGTTGAGGATATGAAGCTCTCCAATGTCCGGGCTGGAAGCCGAATAATGAAGCTGCTCAAGAAGCTCCCTGCTCGTTTTACGATCTGGGAAATTCTCTCTTTGAGTGAAGAAACTCGACAGGCAATCATTACTGCTCTCCAGATGCCTGCCCAGTTTGAAACCTGCATAGCTGAGACTATACCAGAAGCCAGTATGACCTTCTCTCCAGAAGACATGCTACTGCCTACTGCCAGTCATAACAGGCCGCTCTATATGAAAGGGCACCTGAACGGAAGAGAACTGAACCGGATTCTGGTCGATCCTGGCGCAGCAGTCAACATCCTGCCATATAGAATATACGAGAGGTACCACTTCAATGTGCATCTCGAAAAAGCCGGGGATATGCGTATCGCTGGCTTCAACCAGAAATGTGAAGTATCTATGGGGGTGGCAGAGTTCACACTGACTCTGGCAGATTTCACTACAACGGTGCAGTTTCACGTCATTGACTCTCGCACCTCCTACAAAGCACTACTCGGTCGCCCATGGCTGCATGAAAACTTGGTGGTGCCCTCCACACTCCACCAATGCATCAAATACAGCCTCCAGGGGAAGGAGGAAAGGATATTTGCTGACATCCACCCATTCGAGGTGTTTGAATGTCACTTGGCGGATGCCAATCTATATACGGGGTCTCCCCGGAAGGTTTCTGAAGCTCAAGCCCCCGTAGGGGCGTCGAAGAACAGATCGGGTGACGGTTGGTATCCACCACCGCCGCGCGGATATGTCAAGCCGAAGGTGGTCTCCCACATCACGGCTTCTGGAAATGTCGGCAGGGTGACACCCCCAGCATTATACCCCAAAGCTAGGGAAGTGCATGTTGATCGACAGCACGACCGCATTGGAGTCCCGGCCGGCCTCACCAAGCCAGTCTCCGGCCTCGATGGTCCCACTGTCGAACCTTTCAAAGCTTGGGAAGTGGCACAGGAAGATGGGCCCAGCAGCTTATTCTATACAGCTGAGGAGCATCCCACTCAGGAAGACACAGACTGCAGCCTCCCTGAAGATCTAGCCAACCCGCGGGTTCCTGTGCAGGGCCTGGCGTTCACCACTGATCGGACGGCCAGGATGTTTCAAAAGCAACACATCCCTCCCGATCAACCTCAAAAATGCAAGGAAGCTTTCCAGAAGATGTGGTATCCTGTAAATCTGGACAAAGAAATGAGACGTGTCTCTCAACATCCGGGTCTGGGTTTCACCCTGGAAGACTACTATTACAGTGGGCGGTACGAGGTGGACACCATCTCCACCTTCTATCCAACTGAAGACAGCCCTCTGGGGGCAACCTTTGATGAATATCCGGCGGAAGCCGAACATGCTGAATTAGCCCTATCCGAGAATCAACAAATGGAGACCTTGATCTCATGCCGATGCTGGGAGCAGGTCCGTCCTGAAGGAGCGGCCTTTCAAGCCGAATTTGATACGGCTAGCAGCAGCGAAGCCGGAGATGCTCAAGAAGCAGAAGTCTCTCCCTCCGCAGGGGTCATGCTAATGACGACTTCAACACCCTTTCTGCCAGTCAACAGAGCCTCGGTTTACTCCAATCAAGGGGAGCCGGCTACCAGAAAAGAAAAAGCCACTTCTGTGGAAGATACAACTGTCCCAGAAGGCGAGACTCCCTCAACTTCTGTTACAAATCCAATAAGCTGTCCGAGTCCGGCGGCAAACAACTACTGGCCTGTCATGGCTGCAACCTCATCTACAAGCACTGGAGCTGTTCTCTCACCCTCAGGAGCTGCAACGGCAATGGATCTTCTAGTAGAACAATCCACACAGTCGCTAGCACAAGAGATCAAGAGACCCCGTGAAGCTCTGGCGGTGTCTGACGAGGAAGTCGAAGTACTCGACCCTCAAGATGGTATTCCAGACTTCGTCGACCTCCAACCGGCACCTCCGAAAATAGAAGACGGAGGCCAAGCCACAGTCGATGAACTGATAGAAGTCAACCTGGGAAATGAGAAGGACCCTAGGCCTACCTTCCTCAGTGCCCAACTGTCCCCAGAAGAACGGGAGCTGTACATCCAGCTGCTGCTAGAATACCGGGATTGCTTCGCCTGGACTTATAAAGAGATGCCGGGTCTAAGCCCCGCCGTCTCACAACATGAGCTGGCAATCAACCCTGAAGCCGAGCCGGTGAAGCAACCACCGCGGCGTATGAGGCCAGAGCTCATCACCCGAATCTGTGATGAAGTTGACAAGCTCATTGATGTGAGATTTGTTGAAGAAAATTAGTACACCACATGGCTGGCGAATATCGTCCCCGTGAAAAAGAAGAACGGACAGATCCAGATTTGTGTCGACTTTCGAGATCTAAACAAAGCCTGCCCTAAAGATGACTTCCCGGTGCCAATAACCGAGGTCATGATCGATGCTACAACCGGCCATGAAGCCCTGTCATTCATGGATGGGTCGTCCGGCTACAATCAGATTTGGATTGCGGAGCACGATCGGGTCCATACTGCTTTCCGAACTCCCAAAGGCATTTATCATTACAAGAGAATGCCATTTGGACTGAAGAATGCTGGCGCAACCTATCAGCGTGCAATGACTAAAATTTTTGATGAATTGCTCTACCACAAGGTCGAGTGCTACATAGATGACCTGGTGGTCAAAACCAGAAGAAAAGAAGATCACCTGCAAGACCTCCGGATTGTTTTTCAGAGGCTGAGTCAGCATGAGCTAAAAATGAATCCTATGAAATGTGCGTTCGGAGTGTCGAGCGGAAAATTCTTGGGCTTTGTCGTCCGATATCGGGGGATCGAGATAGACCCCGCAAAGATCAAGGCGATTCAAGAGTTACCTCCACCAAGGAACATCTCCGAGCTGAGGTCACTACAAGGCCGCTTGGCTTATATCCGGCGGTTCATTTCCAATTTGTCAGGGCGATGCCAGCCTTTTCACAAGTTGATGATGAAAGATGTTCCCTTCTATTGGGATGAAGATTGCCAGACAGCCTTTGACAAGTTAAAGGATTATCTGAAGACTCCTCCAGTATTGGGCGCACCGGTGAAAGGACGGCCGTTGATACTGTATATAGCAGCTACACACAATTCTCTGGGGGCAATGCTAGCCCAGAATAATGAAGGAGGGAAAGAGCAAGCCCTCTATTACCTCAGTCGGAGACTGGTCAGAACTGAAGAAAAATACACTTATATTGAGAAGATCTGCCTGGCACTAGTCTTCGCAGTCAAAAAGCTTCGGCACTATATGTTGTCGCATGAAATCAGCTTGGTGTCCAAGGAGGATCCCCTGAAATATATCATGTCCCAGCCGGCACTCAAAGGCCGCCTAGGCAAATGGGCGGTAATCCTTATGGAGTTTGATGTCTTCTACGTACCGCGTAAGGCCATCAAAGGCCAAGCTATTGCAGATTTCTTTGCTGAACATCCGATACCCGGGGAAAACCCATGGGAACCGGAACTTCCCGAGGATGAGACCCTAGAAGCCGCCCAAGTGCAGCCTTCCTCATGGCAGCTATACTTTGACGGCGCTTCTAGAATTGACACCTCTGCTACCGGATCATCCAGGGTCAGAGCAGGAGCATGCATAGTCTTGAAGTCCCCAGAAGGAGAAGTGGTGCATACTTCCTGCTCCATAAACAAACAATGCACAAACAATGAAGCAGAATATGAAGCCCTGATAATCGGGTTGCAGATTGCTCTGTCCATGGGAATTCAGATGCTGGAAGCATTTGGAGACTCCATGCTAGTTATAAAACAGCTAGAAGGAGAGTTCGAGGTGCGAAAGCAAGAGCTCCTCCCCTATCACCAGTTGGCAACTCGCCTGATATCAAGATTCTACTTCATCAGCATCAAGCACATCAATCGAGGCCGGAATGCTCAGGCAGACGCCCTCGCTAAGCGGGCCAGTTCATTGGCGGTCCCGCCAGACACAAGCCTGAATATAACAGTGATCAATCGCCGACAGGTCCCCAGCGTAACAGAGGTTCTGGCCGACGAAGAAGAGATGGAAGTAGCAGTCATCGAAGGGGTTCAGCAGCCCGACTGGCGAGAGCATCTCCTACGCTGGTTTCAACACCAGCAACTTCCAAAAGAAAAGGAACAAAGAATGAAGCTCCTGAGGATCAAGGATTCTTACGAGATGAGAAGCGGGACCTTGTTCCGAATTATGGCAGATGCCCGAAGGAAAGTCCTACTCCGCTGTTTGTCTTCAGCAGAAGCGGGACAGGTGATGCAAGAAGTTCATGCAAGAGCAGCTGGGGCACACCAGGCCGGTCCGAAAATGAAGATAGAGATAAAGAAATTGGGTTACTATTGGCCCACTATATTTAATGATTGCTGCAAGTTTGCCAAGGCTTGTCAGAAGTGTCAAGAACATGCTAATGTGGCGAGGAGGCCCCCAGTGCCACTACATCCCACTCTACCAAGTTGGCCGTTTGCTCAGTGGGGCACGGACGTGGTAGGGCCACTTCCACCATCTTCATCAGGGTGCAAATACATCTTAGCAGCTACAGACTATTTCTCCAGATGGGCGGAGGCAGTAGCACTAAGAGATGTGACTGGAGAACTCGTTGCAAGATTTTTTCGGCAGAATGTAATATTTCGGTTCGGGATCCCCAGCCGAATCATCTCTGATAACGGCAGCCATTTCAGGAACCAGAAGGTTTATCGGCTGGCCGACAAATACAAAATTGACTGGAGGACATCCTCCCCCTATAACCCTCAAGCCAATGGATTAGCAGAGGCCTTTAACAAGACCTTGTGCACACTGTTGGCGAAGACTGTCAAGTCAAACAAAAAGGATTGGGAAGAAAGGATGTACGAAGCACTTTGGGCTTATCGTACTGTCTACAAGACCCCAACCGGCTGTTCACCCTTCTCCCTTGTCTATGGGTCGGAAGCCGTAGTGCCAATTGAACTTGAAGTCCCTTCATTGCGAGTTGCCATCCAGCACGGATTAGTCAGTGGTGAGCAGACCAACGCAGAAAGAAGATTGGAAGAGCTCGCTGAGCTCGAAGGAAAACGCCTCCAGGCGCAACAAAACATCCAACTCTACCAAGCTCGCATGGCCCGTGCTTTTGACAAGTTAGTCAAGGGTCGAGAGTTCAAGAAAGGAGACCTGGTGATGGTCAAAAGAAGAGAAGTGATGGCCTCTAACCCCAAAGGGAAACTGGTCGAAAACTGGGTCGGACCGTATATTGTCCGCCAAGTATATGAAGGGGGTGCCTACGTTCTTGTAGACCACAAAGGAGCCGTCCAGTTCTCTCCCCTCAACGGGAAACATATTAAGCTGTACCATGCGGCGCAGCCGACGCACCCCGAGTGATCGGTCGGAACATATACCTTTCCCTTGGTTAGCGGCATTCCGCCCTAACCAAACTACTTTGCCTTGGTTAGCGGCATTCCGCCCTAGCCGAGCTACCTTCTCCTTGATTAGCGGCATTCCGCCCTAATCAAGCTACCTTCTCCTTGATTAGCGGCATTCCGCCCTAATCAAGCTACCTTCTCCTTGGCTAGTGGCATTCCGCCCTAACCGAGCTACCTTCTCCTTGGTTTAAGGGCACTCCACCCTAACCGAGCTACCTTTCCTTGTTTAATGGCATTCCGCCCTAATCGAGCTATTTCTTCTTGTTTAGTGGCATTCCGCCCTGATCAAGCTACTTTTCCTTGGCTAGTGACATTCCGCCCTAACCGAGCTACCCTTTCCTTGGCTAGTGGCACTCCGCCCTAACCGAGCTACCCTTCCCCTGGGTTAGTGACATTCCATCCTAATCGAACTACTTTTCTCCTTGGTTAGTGGCACTCCGCCTTAATCAAGCTACTTTCCCTTGGTTAGCGGCATTCCGTCCTAATCGAGCTACCTTTTCTTTGGTTAGCGGCATTCCATCCTAATCGAACTACTTTTCTCCTTGGTTAGCGGCATTCTGCCCTAATCAAGCTACTTTCCCTTGGTTAGTGACATTCCGTCCTGATCGAGCTACTTTTCCTTGGTTAGCGGCATTACGTTCTAATCGAGCTACCTTCTCCTTGGTTAGTGGCACTCCGTCTTAATCAAGCTACTTTCCCTTGGTTAGTGACGTTCCGTCCTGATTGAGCTACTTTTCCTTGGTTAGCGACATTCCGTCCTAATCAAGCTACCCTTTCCTTGGTTAGCGACATTACGTCCTAATCGAGCTACCTTCTCCTTGGTTAGTGGCACTCCGTCTTAATCAAGCTACTTTCCCTTGGTTAGTGACGTTCCGTCCTGATCGAGCTACTTTTCCTTGGTTAGCGGCACTCCGCCTTAATCAAGCTACTTTCCCTTGGTCAGCGGCATTCCGTCCTAATCGAGCTACCCTTTCTTTGGTTAGCGACATTCCGTCCTAATCGAACTACTTTTCTCCTTGGTAAGTGGCACTCCGCCTTAATCAAGCTACTTTCCCTTGGTTAGTGACATCCCGTCCTGATCGAGCTACTTTTTCTTGATTAGCGGCGTTCCGCCCTAATCAAACTACTTTTCTCGGTTGGCGGAACTCCGCCCCAATCAAGCTACTTCCCTCGGTATAGCGGCATCTCGCCCTGATCAAGCTACTCTCTCTCGGATCGCATTCCAAATAAAAAAGGAAAGAAAAAAAGATGGGGTTAAAAATAGAGATACCCCGCCAGACTCGCCCCCATATCGGGACAAGTGCAAAAATGGCTATAACCCGGCTGTGGCGAAAACCCAAAAGGGCGTCGCAGGCAAAATCGGGTACCCCGCCACGTGAAAACCCGAAAGGGCGCGTGGGCAAAAGCAAGAGGGGGCTGGCTTCGGCGAAAACCCGAAAGGGCGCTTGAGTCGGTAAAGTGGTAATTCCCAAATGCCTCTCGTATTCTCCACCCAATAAAACTCCGGAGGGGACAATCATCAAAGTCCCACCGAGAATACTTTAACAAACCCTTTTTGACCCTCGTCATCATCGACGAGATCGGTCGATCTTGTCCATAGCTTGGACCTTACATCCTTGTTGATAACCTCATCTTTGCTTCGGCATGTAACCTATGTCGATGAACAAATCCTTTTTTCGACCCTCGTCATCATCGACGAGATCGGTCGATCTCTACCCCCAACATTGGACCTTACGTCCTTGTTGACAACCCCTTCCTCGTTTCAGCAAGTAACATATGCCGACAAATAAACCCCTTTCGACTCTCGCCATCGTCGGCGCAATCGGTCAGCCTCTACTCTCAAACTTGGATCCTACATCCTTGTTAATAAACTACTTCCTTGCTTCGACATTTAACCAGTGTCGACGAAATAGACCTCAGACCAACCCTTGTCCTCATCGACAAGGACCGTCGGCCTTCCCGCGATCCAGTTCTTCTGAATCTCGAATTCAAAAAAAAAAGAGAAAAGAAATTGGGGTTAAAAATAGAGATACCCCGCCAGACTTGCTCCTATATCAGGACAAGTGCAAAAACGGCTATAACCCAGCTGTGGCGAAAACCCGAAAGGGCGTCGCAGGCAAAATCGGGTACCCCGCCGCGTGAAAACCCGAAAGGGCACGTGGGCAAAAGCAAGAGGGGGCTGGCCTCGGTGAAAACCCGAAAGGGCGCTTAGGTCAGTAATGTGAATAAAAAAATTGAATGATGAATAGTGATGAATCATCCGTCGTCCAAAGGCCATTTTCGAGGTCGTGGCGAGGGTCTTCATCCGATATCCCACTTATACACGTCTAGTGTCTATACCCTTTCGACCCTTGTCACCATCGGCAAGATCGATCGTTACTACCTGCCCGGTTTTTGTCACCATCGGCAAGACCGTCTACCCTTTTGACCCTTGTCACCATCGGCAAGATCGGTCACTACCTATCCGGTTTTTGTCACCATCGGCAAGACCGTCTACCCTTTTGGCCCTTGTCACCATCGGCAAGATCGGTCACTACCTATCCGGTTTTTGTCACCATCGGCAATACTGTCTACCTTTCGACCCTTGTCACCATCGGCAAGATCGGTCACTACCTACCCGGTTTTTGTCACCATCGGCAAGACCGTCTACCCTTTTGACCCTTGTCATCATCGGCAAGATCGGTCACTACCTATCCGGTTTTTGTCACCATCGGCAATACCGTCTACCTTTCGACCCTTGTCACCATCGGCAAGATCGGTCGCTACTACCTATCCGGTTTTTGTCACCATCGGCAGTACCGTCTACCTTTCGACCCTTGTCACCATCGGCAAGATCGGTCACTACCTATCCGGTTTTTGTCACCATCGGCAAGACCGTCTACCCTTTTGACCCTTGTCACCATCGGCAAGATCGGTCACTACCTATCCGGTTTTTGTCACCATCGGCAATGCCGTCTACCTTTCGACCCTTGTCACCATCGGCAAGATCGGTCACTACCTATCCGGTTTTTGTCACCATCGACAATACCGTCTACCCTTTCGGTTTTTGTCACCATCGGCAAGATCGGTCACTACCTATCCAGTTTTTGTCACCATCGGTAATACCGTCTACCTTTCGACCCTTGTCACCATCGGCAAGATCGGTCACTACCCTATCCGGTTTTGTCACCATCGGCAAGACCGTCTACCTTTCGACCCTTGTCACCATCGGCAAGATCGGTCACTACCTACCCGGTTTTTGTCACCATCGGCAAGACCGTCTACCCTTTCGGCCCTCGTCATCATCGGCAAGACTGGTCGCTACCCGTTCTCAGTTCTTGCCGCTCTCGGCATGACCGTTTATCCGCCAGTTTCACTATGCCCCCCTGAGTTCCCCGAACTCTCGACCAGCATAAAGCCGTTTCTAGTCTTGAGGAAAGTCGTGGCGCGGTGGAGTGAACACCTCACCCCTTCCCTGAAGGCGTGAGCGCTCTCCTGCCCTAATGACTCACACACTCGAACTAGAATCGACGGGCAAACAAAAAAAAAAAACAACACAATAACAAGTTGGAGTCTTCATTCAAAATCAAGATGGAGATTTTTCATTACTATAAAGTGAAGGCGCATGATTACATGGACCATGCCCTGGGATACATAAGGTGCATTAAAGGTGAGCACATAAAGAAAAGAGATTACGGCAAAGGGCGTCGGAAGATGTCCTCCAGCACAGGAATACCCAAGGACGGATGACGGATCAGTTCTTGCAATCTGAACTCGGTGGCCTCCAGCTCGGATAGCTTCGCCTCCAGGGAAGCAGCTTGTACTTCGGCCATCTCAGCATCCTCAACCTTTTGGACCCCCAGGCGATCTACTTCTTCAAGTTCAGCCTCTATCCTGGAAAGTTCGGCCCGCAATGCCGTCATCCGGGCCGTCAGGGAGTTCCGGCGTTGAAGAGAGGCATTGGCTTCATCCCTCGCCCTCACCGCGGTCTCTTGCAGGGAAAAGGGGGCCGTCTTGTTTTCAGCCCGCTCCATTGATATGGCCACCAACTGGTCAGCTGCCTCCCGGCCCAGAAACTCCCTCCGGTTCACATACTTCAGGAGCAGAATCACCCGTGGAGTCCAGTCGTCCATGGGACAGCCAAGGGCCAGCAGCGAGCGGGACAGATGCTCTATCAACCCCCTCAGCTGAACATAAGTTAAATCCCTACTGGCTGTTACGGCCTGCTGGAGGGTCCCCAGGAATTGCCACATGACGTCGCTCGAGGATTGAAGGCCAAGTGGCGACGTCTCGGGCAATTCAAACTCCACTCTCCCATCCACGGCGGCCCATATATCATCAGCCGTCCCGGAAGATGACGACGGCATAAGCTGCAGTCCACTGCCACTGGGAACAACCGCGCAGACAGGTGCGGTGGCTGGAGCCTCAACAGCAACAATCTCCTTACCGGTCTCCCGGGATGGGGGTCCAGCAAGAACCCCAAGAATCAGGGACGTCTGTCCCTTAGTAATCTCCCCGGCTTCTACCTCAGCAGAGTCATCCTTCTCCAGAACCGACTACTGTTCAGTCTCTCTTGATGGAGAACCTCCGGCTATCGCTGGACTATCAACTTCCACGAGCGCTCCAGGGCCAACTGGGACCATTGCTGTTGCATGATCCTTTGGGTACCGCAACGCGATGGGCCGCAGGACGGACGGGAAAGTCGCCTGCCCTGTTCCCAGGGCCGGGAGTGGTATTTGCACCGTCATAGTCGGTAGCGCCACCTCAGTCTGCATCAGAGATGTATACGCTTAAAAAGGGGCCTGGCTAAAAGGAGGAGAAAAGAAGCATGGCAAGCATTGACCCCGAATAGGTCCTTACCTCGGCCGGGACTAAGCTTAAATCTTTAAGAGCAGTTTCCCCAGCGCCGACTCCCTCACTTGCAAGCGATAATGACGGCACTGGACCGCCCCATGATAACCGGGCCGGGCTGAATGTCGGATAGTCACTCTCGTAGGCCGAAGACACCCCAGCATCCTCGGTCTCAACATCAAGCGGCGGTGACTCCTCGTCACTGGAGCTGCCACCATAGTCTACATGCTCAGAGGAAGAGGACCCCTCTGCCCTCTCAAGGCGCTCCGCCATCGGAGCAGGAGCCTCGCCAGCAGGAGCATCACCCTCGGCAGGAATTTCCCTGGTGCTCTCCACACCAGGAGCAACAATAGATGACACCTCGGAGACGGGCTCTCCCTGTCCCGAGGGGATCACCTTCTCTACGCTCTCCGGGCCCGGAAGCAGTGATGGTTGTATATCGACTACAAATTCACAGCAAAACGGGGTCAGGATGACTAAAGATACAAAGACTTACGTTGCTGTCGCAACTAAACTATGGATTATCTTCCATCTCCCGCTGAGGTGTGGGGGAGGGCAAATCCCTTTCTACGAGAGCAGCAAGGATTTCCTCTGCCCCGCCCCCAGTCTCTACAGCTACCGTCGCCTCGGGACCGACGACCCCAGCAGCTGTATCGGCAACTGTCAGCATGGGCCACCCCAAGCAGTCAAGACAAGCTAATGCACTTTGAAGAAGAGAAGAGCCTACCCTCGGCCTCTGGCCCTTGTGCGCGAGAAGCCTCAAATTCTTCGAAAGATACGACGGGAGGAAGGTCGGTTGCCGATGTTTGCTCCGCAGTTTTCTTCCGGCGTGCCCGTGTCACCCGGGTCACCGCCGCTTTCGCCTTCCCGACGGCCTCTCGCAGTTAGGACCTGGTCCTCTTCCTTGAATCCCCAGGAGGCAATGGCGTCGTGGTCGGCGCCGGCTCAGGAACTTCAAAATATGTCGGCTTTTGGGCCTTTATGATCAATTCCCTGAAGTGCCGAGTCTCCTCCGAAGTCGGTCGGACTGCATACGCACAAGGGTGAGAATGACACAACCACAATGAAAAGAAGAAGCTGGCCGAAGGGCCTGAAGGAAGAGATGGAACGTACTTGCCGGTCCCGTATAAAAGGGGAAGAGAGGCCAATAAAACAGCGAGGGCATCTTGTCCCTCGAAGCCGCCTCGCGAATAAGCCAGCATAGATCCCCGATCTTTTCGCTCGGCTCAGCCAATAGTGCTAAGTCCTCATGGCCACGGGAGGACAACAGATAATACAGACTCAGATGGTCCAGCCCCCACCTGTCTGCGTATTTGAAGGAGATTTGAAGAGGATGGTCCAGTATGGCTTCGCCGGGGCTACCCACCGAGAGGCCGTGAGACCGAAGAAGCGCAAACAGCCAAGGGGTGTTGGCATACAAATCAGCCCGCCTATCCTCTTTGCGAATGAAAGCCCGGTAGGGATACAACCTGTCTACCTCGGGACGCTAGTCTGCCACGGCCGCGATGGGCTCTTCTACCGGCAAAGGGAGTTGCTGGAGAATCACCCTCTCACTGCTCACCCGGCATAAACCCCGAAGGGTCTTCACATAGTCATCCTTGTTGATCGGGGGCAACTTCAGCTCAACTTTCGTCCTGCGGCTTTTTACGAGTTTGCGGGCCTCTAGATAGGCCTTCACATCCGTATTAGTCCAAGATTTCAACTTCTTCAAATAAGAAGCATCAATATCAAGAGCTGGCTCCGGTTGGGAAGTTAAGAACCTGTGCTCTGCCACGGCCCAGCACTCTCTCCGGGAGGTCCTGTAAAATCCCGTCCGCGCGTTCCACCACTTGATGTATTCAGGCGTGACACGAGGGAACCGTGCGGGGGCGGGTACCCGGAAAGAAACGTCTTCACGACGATGGAAGAAGTCCCACCATATCCGGGCGTCATCATTGGACGTTTGCCCGGCCCTGTGCCTGTTGGGCAGTGCAAATTGCGAATAGGAATGTGGAATCTGCTGGTCGTAGCCGAAGTTCCGACTAAAACGGAACGGGTAATACGGCTCCAACCACAGAATGCCGCTCTTGCGAAAGACGAGGACACTAGGCCTTATGGCCAGTGCCCAATCAACCAACTCCGGCTCCAGAACAGGCCTGGTACAATTGGCCTGGGAAATCGGATGGATGTACTCCTCAGTTTCAAAGAGTTTGCACTGTCTCGTCCTGTTCGTCAATGGGCTCGAGTGAGCAGCCAAGCTCCAGAAATGAAGAACCCCGGGCGAATCCACGGGAAGACGGGTCAATTTACCCCGAATAGCATAAAGTTGCTCCATTAGCAATGATGGCTCGGCGCTTGCAAACTCTATCATGCGCGGGACCAGAGGAACCGCTTGTAATGCCCGAGGAGCTGCCTCCGGGAACAGGGTGCAGACCCAAGCATTAAAGAAATGTAGCGGACCAACCGTCCGAAGGCTTCTGGGGAGGCGCGTCTTGTGCAAGTCCCCCAGCATCTTGTAAATGAGGCATAGGGCCACTGGGCAAAGAGACAGCTTGGTACCCCAAGCCATGAGACAGGCCGGATATATGGCTTCCGCCCTGATCACGCTCTCGTCACCTTGAGGAAGAGCAAAGGAACAAAGCCAATAAACCAAATATGCAGCACAATGAGTCACTGCATCAACACCAGTAGGGTTTGGGTTTTCCCCCTGCCCTCCTCTCGAAGAAAATGACGAAGCGGCCTGGCGTCATATCCTCTTCTTCCGCTTCTGGGCCACCGGTGCTATCGGAGGAAAATCTTCATACTTGGTCTTCCCCTGGAAGAAATACTGAAGCCAAGCGCCCATCCGCACTCTTCGCTTCTCGCCCGGCTTTCGAGCTTCTCTCGTGTCGTGCGACGAGTGGAAGAGGGTGCGATACGCCTTCATTAGATATCGATAGGCGTAGCCCGCCATATACCGGCCGTCACCGTCGGTCTGGTCCTTCAACCAGTCGGGCCAACAAACTTCCTCATACGGCTCTCCATCAATGGGCAGGCCGCTGAGCTGAGATAGACTCCACAAGTCTAAAGAGGTCTCCCCCTCTGAAGTATAGAAGGTGTTGTATTCGGGGCAAAACACCTCGATCATGCTGCAGCACAAGCCTCGGGAAATCGGATACCGATACCTTGAAGCATATACGCTGAGATAAACACCAGCTCTGGTCAAAAGAGGAGCATAATGATGCAGCACATAGTCTGTGAATTCCACTGCTCCGGGCCTGAATGCGTGGGCATCTGTGACTTTCAACTCAGCAAACCATCCCACGAAGATCTGGTGCTTGAAGCGAATCGCCAAGCAATCCAGCAAGAACGACTCATCTCTATATCCCCACCTCAACGGGGCAAGGAATAAGCCAAAGATCGGCTTCTCCCGGTCTACCCTGCCCGCGGAGTCATTCCACCGAGCAGGCACAAATTCAGGAGCTCTAGTCAACAGTCCGTCTGACGGAGCCAGGTCTTGCAGCCCCAGCACAACGCTCCACTTCCTGACCTCCCCAGGGAGATAGATGGGTCTTCCCAGCGTTACGCAGTCGGCCAAGCTGTCTCTCTCCACCAGCAGAGCCTGCTCGACCTTCCGAACGGCAAACACGTCCCGCTTCCCCTGAAGGTTGAAGCGCCGAAGAAGGGACATCAGGTGTTTGTCCTTGGGATGATCCTTCCTGATCGCGTCCTCTCTATTATAATGAAAGGAGTCGCCCCCGAGGATAAGGAGACGACCGGTGTCTACGGTGTCCGTCTCCGAATCCGAGGACTCCGCAACTATGGCCACCTGACCGTGACCCCAGTCGAGAGAATTAACATTCTCCCATGTCACCACGGCACGAGAGGAAGAGCTGGATGCCATAACAGCTGCAAAGGAGCATATCAAACAAAAATAACATCAGGAAACGGCTAATCATGGTGAAGGTTTCCCCAAGGCCATAGCAGATAGCAACAAGGGTCCTAGTCTAACAGGCTTCGCCTCGACAACCCGAGACTCAATCTAGGCCAAGAGATGTGTGCTCCTCGTAGGCCAGCCCTCGGAGCTTAACCCTCTTGGTGGTCGGTCCCTCTATGGGATGAGTCATGTGCCGTGAGATGTCCACCCCTCGCAGGCTAGCCCTCGGGGTGATGCTCTCATCATCAATGACCTCGTCTCTCTATTCTTCCCCTTGCGGAGCTTTGGTGCCCCTCGTAGGCTAGTCCTCGGGGTATCCTATCCGATGGGATTTGCTGGGTGCCTCCGTGTACACCGGCGGTTCAGGGGCTTGTTCCACAAGTGAACATGACCCCGCTTCTCCCCTGCAACTCTTCAGGTCCAGGGGAGATGCTGTCCAAATTTGGACAGATTAAGAATAAATAAGCTCCAATGAAATGATCGTTCTGGACTCAATCGTCTCAGTGCTCGAGTATGAACCTCGCACTGACCTCCCCCTTTATCTCCAGAAGTCTGTGGACTCCAATCGAATAGTCATCTGGCCCAACAACTCAAGAAAGGATCCTATGAAGTCCAGCAAACTTGAAAGAGTTTGAAACTCAATAAAACAAGCTTATCACGGCGCGGTCTTAACCGGCGCGCCCTAAACCGGCGCGGTACCCCCCCGCGCCGGATTAGCCCCACACTCATCTTCTAAAAAATTTTCTTTGCGCCTTTTCGGCGCGCCCTAAACCGGCGCGCCCCAAAGTCCTTGCGCGCCGTTTAAATACCCTGATCGCCGCGCCGTATTAACATCTACACCTACGTCTCTTCGTGCCGTATTAACTCTCATCATGGCCGCGCCGGGTTAAGATGCTATACCTACGCTTCGTCGCGCCGTATAAGCTACCTATTGCATGATCGCGCCGGTTTTGAAACCGATTGTTGTTTTAATCACTTATCTGCCCCCGAGTGAACCTCGTCCCTCGGGGTTGGCATTGATAAATCATAATGCATAATAAATTGAACAAGGGAGGGACCGAGCGAGCCCCGAATTGTATTGTCATCGTATCTTCATTACCATGTCCGTTAGCACTTTGTTTTCACTGTCACACTTATGTTGCCTTCCCTCTTCTTGATGAGGAGTAACAAGCATGGCTGACTATCATTTACTTTCACAATTCCATTATCATGCTTACTATAATCATGAAAGTCGTATGTGCATCCATGCATACATCCTTGGGTATATCAAATGGTGTCGACGGAAAAGCCGGATTATGTCTGGTCGGAAGTCTTCGCTATGCGCGACGACGGTCTTCGGACCCACGTCCTCAGCCATGTACCGAGGATCCATAATTCCATGAAACATATGCATCCGGCATGCCTTCGTCGTAATCATCATGTAGCTTTTTCTAATCCGACTTCGACAGCCCGACGGAGAGGGCTTTCCTCGGGTACCCTTGCAAAACAACGACAAACAAGTAACAAGTGGATTAGAAAGATGAAGGTGTAGTATTCAAATCCTTGCGGTAAAAATAACGAAATGATGGCAAGACACACACATGGTTGGTGTTATCTTTTAAACCCCTCTCGGACTCGAGTAGGAGGAAAATGAGATGATGGATGCAAGAAGTATAAGAGAAGAGGCGCCCTTGTGAAGGGGGATAGAGGATGCAATATGATGAATGTAAAGAACTATGGAGAAAAAGGGGAAGAAAAGGCTTATTGGATGAGCCGAGGGTGAAATCCGGCGGAGCTTCGGCAGCGTGGGGACGACGTGGAAGCGCGGTGGATGAAGACGACCTTCCTCTCGCGAGCGTGAACACCCGAGAAGCCGGCAGAACCTCCACCTACAAAAGAACCCACGGGTTAGAAAATGACTCCGTAGCCTCTGGGCTCCGGCAGCCTATCGGATCACTTCTAAGCTCCTCCAGAACTGAGGGGGTGGGCCTCTATTTATAGAGCTCCGGAGGGTGGAGGCGTCCAGGACCCTGGACACCTCCATCAGGGCTGAAATAATATTTTATTCTATTTATATATATATTTTTTTGGAATACTTTTGTGGAGGCGTCCAGGGCTCCGGACGCCTCAAACAGGTCCACCGAAAGCCGACGACGACCGCACGCGGTTTGGCACAACACGTGGTTTTGTGAGCGGCGCCTCGTGATTCAGAAATGGGCGCGTCCAGCTGACTGGACGTCTCTAAAATTGGCTTTTTTCACACACGACAAACCGTCGTTCGGTGGCCGGCGCCCATGAGGGTTTTGATGGAGGCGTCCAGGGGCTTGGACGCCTCCAAAATTATATTATTTTTTTATTTTTATTTTGTCTTTTATACCAGGGCTGGCATTTTAATTTTTTTTATTTGTTTTTATGGAGGCGTCCAGGGGCCTGGACGCCTCCATTAATATGTATTTTTTATTTATTTTTTGTCTTTTATGCCAACGGGCATTTTATATTTTTTATATTTGTTTTTATGGAGGCGTCCAGGGGCCTGGACGCCTCCATTAATTTATTATTTTTTATTTAATTTTGGGCCTTGAAAAATAAAAATAAAATAAATTAAAAGATTGGGGACGTCCAGGGGCCTGGACGCCCCCATAAAGACCCACCCGGGTCCTCGGACAACGTATTGGCGGCTGCCCGACAGATACCCTTCTTGGTTCCAGAACCTCTGATGCGTCTGACTGATGTTGATGCCGTCCGAATGCCGTGACGAGACGATTCCGGATGCCGAAAAGGGCGGAAGAAGACTCAAGAAAAGGAAGCACTCAAGTGATTCAAAACGCGTAAGCCGTCGCGGGGCGTTGTATAGTAATATGAGACTTTCTCAGGAGACGTCAGGAATGGCGTGTCTACAGCTGCCCCGCCTTGGCGTCTGCTTTGCAAGGGAGCGATACGTAGTGGAATGGTATCGAAGTGGAGTGAAATGGAGTGGGAGCGGACTGATAAGTTGATGCCAAGGTGTGATGAGACACGCTTTTGACTTTACTGTTTGGAATCTTTCCTGGAGTTTCAATGAGGCGACCTTGAAGAAGGTCTTTCAAATATTGACGATTGCTTGGACGGAGATCAAATAAGGGAGGGTGAGATGTGCGCTCAGGCACGAAACAAAAAAAGACCAACTTCTCGGTGTGGAAGTACCTGGGTCATAAACCGGAGGTTTCACCTTTGGGGAGCGGTTACCAGCCAATGTGGAAGTGCTGCGGCCAAGGTGGGTCAAAAAAGGTAAAGGAATATCTGAGGGTGTGTCCAAACAAGGGTCTCCTTTGGAAGAGCAGCGTCGGGGCTGTCTCAAGAAAACTCAGTATTTCATTCGGAGTGGAGGGGCTGTCTCAAGAAAACTCAGTATTTCATTCGGAGTGGAATATCTCATATTTGTGGGAATTGGAGCACAACGGCTTTCATAATCGAATCACTTGAATGATCTTCCGCAATAAATCAAAGTCCTGTATGAATGCATGCTGGGTTCAAAGAAAAAATTTAAAACAAACTAAATAGAAAATAGCCAAGGATAATATTGTCAACTTGTGAAGAACGGGTCAGGATACCGACCCGGTGAGCTGATACTGGGCTGGGGCCCGTTTATCCGCGCATCAACTCACTGAATGGAACCGTCGTCCCCATTCTATCACAAATTGACGGCCTATCCGTACAACCCAAATTCTTCCGGGATCATTACCATTTTTGTTGAAGGGGAACTCAGATCCCAGATTCGTTCGGGCCGCACGGTCCTCGGCATGTTCTAGTAGCGTACGTATCATATACTACGATGCATGACATGGTGGGACCAACCAATGAAAGGTGGGACAGGAGATAGGACAAAGACGTCCGTTAGTAAAACCTGCACAGGCCAGCAAAGGTTAGCAACATCATAAAGTAGCAGAATCATAGCAGAATCGCACCACAGTTCAAAGGAGATCCAGACAAAATCCTGATAGCGACCGCTGATGTGACATGTTCTGTCCTGTAGCGATCTTCCCTTCCTATAAGAACTCCCCTTAGGCTAGTTCATTCAAATGCACCAAGGTGGGTTTTGGAAGCTCAGGAGAGGAGAATCTAGAGATTTCAGGATGGAAGGAGAGTCTTCCCGCGTTATGAAGAGGAGCAAGCCTAGCAGCGAGATTATGCGACTTTCCGACCTCGAGGGTCATCTGAGTGGGACGATCATGTCGCATATGGTAAGCTGACTCTTTTCCAATTTCTCCACGTGAACCTTCTTCTTACTTCCTTCATTTCTTCTTTCTTTCCTCTTCCAGCCATATCCACTCTTCCCAGGCCCGAGGAAGTTTTCCAAGCTGCCATGGCTTTCAAAGCTGACTTCCAATATCTCCATTGGCATGAGGGCCATACTCTCGAAGTGGCATCTGCAGGGGCTCCTTATTCACGCCAAACATTACGAGAAGATTCGTATGGACTGGGCGGCTATAGGCGCACTAGTGGAGATTTGGCATCCCCAGACCCACACTTTTATCTTCCCGACCTTCGAGGTGACCATCCTCCTCGAGGAGGTGGAACTTCTGCTCAGATTGAAGAAATTTAAGAGTGACGGGAAGGTGAAGGCTATGCGGATGCTGACACGGGGGACTTCTGAAAGCGTCCTTGGAAGCTTCATGCCGCCCGACGCAGCCAGAAAGGTCCGTACTCAAAAGGGGATCGATCTCCAAAAGCTTGCGGAGTGGGTCATGGACGTCCTGAGAGGGTCACCAGACGATGACTATTTGGAGGGAATCATGAAGGGGTTCACTATCTGTCTGGCGGGCGCTCTCTTGTTTCCTCATACCGACAACATAGTGGAGGAGGATCAACTAAGTGCCATTCGCGGAATCTGGAGTGGAAAGAGGGTGGGACCCGCCATCCTTGCCTATCTTTACAGCGGTCTTACTGCCTCGAGCATGGGTAAGCCTCCATTTGGTTGTGCACTTGTCTTGAATTGCTGGCTGGATTTGCATTTCAAATTCGACCACCGCGAGGGAATGCCAACCGCTTCGAAGCTCTTCCAACAAAGCCCTCTTCATCACATAGCCGACGTGTTAGGCTTCGGTGGTACCGTAGTGAACCGCGTTCCGTGGCTGAAGAAACGGGAAGACTGGCGGTCTCACTTTCGCACCGTGACACAAGGCTTCTTTACTTGCGCACCAGCATGTTTGCTTTCGCTAGATCTCCTCATGAGGTCTTCTCCCGAAGTTGATCTTCAACTGATCGGCGCGACCGAGTTCGTCCTTTATAATGCGCATCGGTGCTGCCTCCAGATTGGCATCCCACGCCATTCGTTCCCGCCACCGACTGGCATCGTTCCTTTGAAGAAGAGGGAGTTGGGCACTGAAGCGGACGCGAAGGAAGCGAAGGCCATTAAAGCTCCCTGGAAGACAAGTGTTGCGGGAAAGGCATTAGCGCACGTGGTGGAAGAATGCGAGCCGTGGAGGGCTTATGTAACCGAACTGGGGAAGTTAAGGCCTAAGGCGCCTAAGCCCCTGATGTAACTCATTCTGCTTTCTGATGGAATAAAATCTGGCATTTGGATGTTTTGGACCCTTGTCCCCTTAATTATTATTTTTTTTGTGATTTTTTCTTTTTCTTTCCTTTTTTTCTTTTGTTTGGATTATATACATACTCTAACCCCCTTTTTTCTTTTTATTATATATTTTTTTATTTTTATTATTATTTTTTATTATGGGGGCGTCCAGAGGCCTGGACGCCCCTATTTTTTTATAATTTTCTCTCTTTTTTTTTAATAAATGTTTTTTGGGGGCGTCTAGGGTCCTGGACGCCCCTAATTTTTTATTTTTTTATTTTTTGATTTTTTGTTTTGGGGGCGTCCAGGCGCCTGGACGCCCCTAAGTTTTTTGAATTTTTTTTTTAAAAATAAAAATAAAAAGTGGGGGGCGTCCAGGCGCCTGGATGCCCCAATTAATGCTCAATCTATATATAGGGGGGGCTCCCCCCTTTACTCACTTACTGTTCATTCAAACGATCCGGTCAAACCAGACAGACCCATTCTTAGTCCCAATGGAGCGAGGAGGATCGAGCCAGGGTCCAGCGAAGCGGAAACGACTGGCTCGTCGTCCGAGGAGACTGAGAGACGACGCTGAGGATGCCGTAGCAGAGGAGATTGCTGCGGAGGAGGAGATGGAGGTGCCGCTTCTGGCCGCGGAGGCCGCTGCGGATGCTGGTGACGCGGGAGAGGACGATCACGACCCGGTAAGTACTTCGGAATTCTCACTCTGTGGTTTAATAGGCTAAAATGGTCGTGCGAGAGGCTGTGAGAGAAGGCCGGGTAGTGAAAGAAGGAGGCGTCCAGGGGCCTGGACGCCTCCACTTTTTCTTTTTATTTTTATTTTTATTTATTTATTTATTTACGTAAATAATAAAATAAAATTAAAAAATAAGGAGGCGTCCTAGGCCCTGGACGCCTCCATAAAAATATAAATATTATTAATAAATTTTGTTTTGGGTTTTTGGGTTTTTTCTAAAAAGAAAAAAAATGTAAATTGGAAGGAGGCGTCCAGGGCTTTGGACGCCTCCACAAGAAAATGTAAATATTTTAAAAAAGTAAAAATAAAATAAAAAGAATAAGTAGTATATATATAGTGTTATTGTTTATTACTGTTCATGATGCTGATGTGTTCTTTGTTGGTTTTTGTGGTGTGCAGGGCGTGATGAAGGGCCGGATCAGCTGGTCCTTGGTGGTGGCAGCATACCGTGGGCTGCCGGATTTCCAGAGGGCGCGTGTGGACGCCATGGGCTTTGGAGCTTTCCTTAGGATTGAGCCCTTCCGGCTCGACCTTCCTCTTATCCAAGCATTGAGGGAGCGGTGGCACGCACCGAGCCGGGCGTTTTTGATGCCCTGGGGGCACTGCTCCACCTTTCTATATGTATATGCATGGGATACTAACGTATGTGTAATGCAGGATGCTCGTGATACCATGATCGCCGACCTGCGGGCCCAGTTGGCGGATGCCAGGCGACAGTTGGTGGCCATCTGACAGGAGTTGGAGATCCTGGTGAGTCTATGCAATGCATTTTTTGTGACCTGGATTTTTGATGCTTAGCCTTTGACTGACGTTTGCCCCGTGTTTCAGCGGGTCCACCAGACAGCGACAGCCGGGATGGCTGGCGGAGCGGGTTCCAGTTCGCGGGGTCCTCCTCCGGAGGTTTCTGCCCTCCAGGAGCAGCTGGCGTACGCGGTGGCTCGGGCTGAGGAG
Organism: Amorphophallus konjac; assembly: GCA_022559845.1. Classification (NCBI taxonomy): domain Eukaryota; kingdom Viridiplantae; phylum Streptophyta; class Magnoliopsida; order Alismatales; family Araceae; genus Amorphophallus; species Amorphophallus konjac. The sequence continues at coordinate 4,374 of JAHNEJ010002124.1, read as the reverse complement.
GCCGAGCGTGACCGCGAGGCTCGAGTGAGTGTTTGCTTGGCCCCGACGCTTTTCTAGCTGTTTTCCTTCTATCACTGTTCTCTTACGGTGCATGCGTGCTTTGACAGGTGGCCGAGATTCGGGAGGCCCTGGCCCGTGCTGTTAGTGCTGAGCAGGAGCGCGATGCCTGGGTGGCAGAGCGCGATGCCTGGGTGGCAGAGCGCGATGCCTGGGTGGCAGAGCGTGACGCCCGGATTGCGGAGCTGGAGGAGGAGCGTCGACGGGAGGCTGAGGAGCTCCCTCGTGACGTGCTGGATCTGCGGATCGCCCTCGAGCTGTCGAGGAGGGAGGCGATGAGGGAGAGAGAGGAGGAGAGGGAGAGGGATAGGGAGAACGTGGAGAGAGAGAGGGAGAGCGTGGAGAGAGAGAGGGAGAGGGATAGGGAGAGAGAGAGGGAGGAGCGACAGCGGGATCAGACCGAGAGGAGGGCTCTAGAGGCCCAGCTGCTGGAGCTCCGATTGAGTCTCGGCACGGCGGAGGGGAGGCTTCGGGAGAGTGAGGAGCGGTACCAGAGGGCGAAGGAACGTGGGGCGCGACTTCGTCAGTTTGGTTCTTTTTCCATGGGCAGCTATCTGGTCTCTTCGGCTGAGGAGTGTCGTCGCGCCTTCGAGGCTGGAGTGCCACCGCAGGGCGAGGCGAGCACGGCTTCTCAGGGTTCGCAGAGGCCCCCTAGGGATCCCCGGCAGAGGAGGGAGGAGAGAGATGACCAGGAGGGTGACGGTGAGAGTTAGAGAGTTGCTTGTACGTCACCCTTCTCACTGTATGATGTACTTTCGGCTATTATATGAAATGGAAATGGCTTTTTGTGTTGTGTGTACCTTTCTCTCTCCCACACTTTCTTCTTTGCACTGAGTTGTCCTTTGAGGCACGCTGCGCGAGACCTTGCCCTGAACAGCGGGGAACTACGCTTTACACGGGGGGATTTTGTTTCATTTTCCCCCTTTTGGGCGCGTCCAGGCGCGAGGACGCGTCTTAATCCTTGATTTCAAATTTAAAGCGACGGGTGGTCTTTCTTCTCCCGTGCCTTACCCGCAAACGGGCCCGCCTTCTGCCGAAACTCGCTTGCCCCCTTTCTCGTCTTCCTCCTCTTTTGATCGATGGAGTTCGGTGGGCCTGACCACGGTGAAGGTGGAGAGGGACGAGGAACTCCTCGCCCGAGGAGGGACGCGCCCGAGCACGGAACGGCGTCCATGGAGGAGGAAGGGCCTCTTCGGGCCCCCGAGGGACCTGAGGGGCCCGATGGCGTGGGAGGAGGTGAACACGGTCCGGTAGGTGCTTCGATCTCTTCCTCTTTTATCCATTTTGAGTTTTGAAGCGAGTCCCGCGAGGGGGAAAGGGTTCGGCGAGTGTTGCACTCAAATGATGGACGCGTCCTAGACAGGGGACGCGTTCCTTTTGACTGATATGGGACCCCTTTCTTGGTGCAGGACATGGCAAGGACCCTGGGTCTGGCCGATGAGTGGGCGAGTGCGGATGAGCCGAGCCGCGTCAGGAGGGAGAGTCGCGGCAAGGCGAGGTTCGAGGACTGGCCCGTACGTCTCCCTGGACAGCAAGGGGGTTGTACTGGTGCAGGACAGTGCCGACTTCCTGCGGCGGCAGAGAGAGAGCTACGCGGGGCTTCCCCAAGCTGGGGACACGCGTAGCATCGGCGGCTCGCGCGCCCAACTGTCAGAGACTAGGCGGCAGCTGGCCGTCGCTCAACATGAGTTGTCGCTCCTGGTAAGTTATGTGCCGCACTTTTAACTTCAGATTTTGGAGTTTCACTGACGACTGTTATTTATTTTGTTCCAGCGTGCCCAGCAGACAGCGACGGTGGGAGTGGCTGGCGGATCTTTCAGTTCCTCGGCCCCTTTTCTCGAGATTGCCTCCCTCCCGGAGCAACTTGCCGGTGCGGTGGCCCGCGCGAACCTGGCGGAAGAGGAGCGTGACGCCTGGGTGGCGACTGTAGCGGAGCTGCGGCATCACGGTGAGGAGAGACCTTCTCCAGACATCCTGGAGTTAAGGGTTCTTCTGCAGATGATGAGGAGTGAGGCAGAGAGAGAGAAAGCCGAGAGAAGGTCCAAGTGACAGTGGGATTTGACTGAGAGGAGGGCCTTGGAGGCCCAAGTGAGGGAGCTCCAGCTGGGCCTTCAGGCCGTCGTGCAGAGGCTAGGAGGGATGGAGACGCGCTACGAGAGAGCGCGAGAGTTCGGGGAGCGACTCCGCCAGTCCGGTCACTTTGCCGCTAGTGGCTTCTTCGCCACCCCAGGGGAGGAGCAGCGAGTCACTGCTGCGGAGCAGGCGTCAAGAGGCGAGGCAGGTGCTGCTGCACGAGGATCCCAGAGGCTTCTGAGGGACCCGCACCTCAGGGGAGAGGAGAGGGACGCCTAGAGGGACGAGCATGAAAATAATGTCAAGAGTTGGCGAGCTAGTGGACCCGCCACCTCTCTATGATTGTAGTGTTTATGACAGCTTGTGTAGAATTATGAATGGAGTGATTTGATTTTCTGCTGTTAGTTTGTTCTCTTGTGCGTTCCTTCTTCCCTACGCTTCTCCTCCTTTGCACTGTTCCCATGTGATAGGTCTGTCGAGACTCCGCCCCAAGCAGAGAATCGCATCTTGTTGTGACCATTTTCCACGGGAATCTGCCGTCGAAGTCAATAATGACGGCCCTAGTGCCTTTTCCCGGATGTTATGTCAAATTTTGCGTACGTCCTCCAAATTATGATAGGGTATCCCTAGATAACATAGGGCTATTCGTCCTATTCTTCGTCCAGTCAATCACCCTGTGCGAGCGGTGAAGCGACACATGGGACCGCTTGGGCGGTGCCTCATTGCGAGGGCTATCATTGACAGGTGATGGAGGCAATCTTGGCTCGCACTCCTTCCATTTCTATAAATTCTTGTCCCTTTTATCTTCCCAGGTATATCGAGGACTAACTCGAGGAGCACAAGTTCTTACGGGAGAGGAGGAGTTCAAAATTCTGAGAGTTGGATGGAGGGCGAATCTTCCCATTCCTCGAAGAGAAGCAGGTCCAGTGGTAGTAGTTCCAGGAGGCTTTCAGACCTTGAAGGGCACTTCAGCGAAAGGGCCCAATCTCAACTCGTAAGCCAAGTTTTTTTTCCCTTTTCTCATTCTTTCTTCCTTTCTTCCGACCAAACCTCACCTCCATTCCTTGTATGCGTAGGTTGTGATGAAATCACAAATCTTATGGGAGTTGGTAGTAGCAGCGTACAGGGGCCTCCAGATTTTCAGAAGGCAAGGCTAGACGTGATGGGATTTGGTACCTTTCTTCGGATCGAGCCGATCAAGCCCGATCTGGTTCTGATCCAAGCCTTGTGTGAGAGATGGGACCCAGTGAGCCGGGCATTCCTGATGCCCTGGGGGCACATGGTGCCGAGCTTGGAGGATGTGGTCCGGATCACAAGCCTGAAGGTAGAGGGCGAGGCAGTGACCGGAGTCACTTACGCGGACTACAGAGAAGGTGCCCAGAAGTTACTGGGTCTGGACCTGGATGGTCGGAAAAACAGGTCGGTAGCTTGGGCGTCCCTGATGGATGCATTAGGGCTCACCGACACTCGTCGGCGGGATGATGAATCCTCAGAAGAGTTCATGGAAAGGATAGAAATAGGATGCCGCACCGTGTACTGCACAGATTTCGACAACTGGGAAAGATGCAACATAGATTTGAGGAGATTTCTTCTCTTCCTTTTGGGGAGATTGGTACTGAGCTCGAAAGGGGACGGTATCCAATGTTGCTTCCTAGAGCTGCTGTCAGACCTTGAAAGAGTAGGGTACTATGCCTGGGGAGCTGCCATGCTGGCACACTTGTTTGCAGGCTGTTCCAAGAAGCGGATCGTGAGATGACTGTGAGTGGTTTCACACCATTCATTCAGGTATTTTTGGTTTTGCTTGTTTTGTATTTTTTTATGTTTTTGCAAAGTTCTGATGACCTGCGCCGAGCAGCTGTGGAGCTATTATTACCTCCCTATGGGGAGAGCTCGGCATTGGCGACCTGCGATGGTGCCGCTAGCCAGGCGGTGGGAACCCATCATGAGTGCGGCACCCCTAACCTACCAACTGATGGTGCTAAGGCGGGAGCTACAGGAGTTCCCTGCAGCGATGGTAAACTGGAGACCCTACTCAGACATGGTCGATGCCGACCAGCCGTGGGTTCTAGCAAGTCGTGCCCGGTTCGGACGGGAACTGTGGATGCACTACCTGAATGAAATCGAGCCGCTTCGGCTACGATTAGTTATGAGGACTTTGGGACTGGCTCAAGAATGGGTGGATTCAGCTGGGCCACCTCGTGTCGGGAGAAAGACGCGGGGACCGGCGACCTGCATTGACTGGCG